>VICI01002125.1:0-18079 GCA_019593645.1 Akabosia matsudoensis | reverse complement strand
ACATATCCTACGAAGGCAAGACATTGCAAAATTGCACATTCAAGTATGATAATCAGACTCTTTCTTCATAAAAGCAGGCTGTGAAAATGTAGTAACGAAGGCAATCTGGGGGGCTGATAGTAACAACGCGGAGATTAGAGTGTCGAACCATCACCCAACCCGTTTACTCACCAGAACGATCATCATCGTCGAAAAGCACATCGACCGAGGTTATGTTAGACAGTTTGCGAGAAAAACAAATGATCAACGAAACAAAAGCAAATAGCATGAGATCCAGCAAGTAAACCTTGCCAAATGAATAGATAGATAATTGGCATGCCATTTTTAATGTCAGCACGACGTGCTTTCATCAATTTCTCTGCAAATGCAGTACTATGACTCTTACTTTGCAACTCAGACGTACATACTCATGGTTCGTAAATACATGTTTGTTAGAAGATACCACCACGAGAAATACCTACGCGTGCATATATTTGTCCGCTCGAATATTTTTCACTTCCATGAACATTCAATAGTACCAGTTAGCTTCAAACAGGATTTATTACGTATTACGTCACAGTAGCTCAGCATGAAAGGTTTTCTTTGGCTTTGGCAGGCCTAACGAACACGTTGAGCGGTGTCCGTTTTTTTTAAATACCTAAAACGAATGTTGTACTTAGATGCAGTCAAAAGCTGCGAACGATCAGCTTGTATTGTCTAGCCGCACATGTAAATTTCATTGATACAGCAAGACTTAGTGTGCAACCTGTTTAACCGACAAATCTGTTTAATGACAATAAGAGGCATTCAATGCCAAAAATTGATTTTGATGGCTGAAAACATAGGTCAGCACTTCGAACAGTAAACTTTGTGAAAACTTCACCAATCGTATGCTGTATGCAATCTAGACGTTTTTAAACCCTTTATTTACAATCGTATTTTCAGCTACTGTGTACCATGATGTAACAGAAGTTTGCTGTTGGTTTTTGTCGCATTTTGTTTTTGGTGAATGTGAAGCAGTGAATGTTTTCAACGATGAATCATAACTCAAACACCGAATGATGATCCCCGTTCCTGCCTAGGCTTAGATGTTAGAGAGTCGAGAGACCAATACAGGATCCTTAGTCGCCAGATTAAATTTGATTAGTAAAGTATAACTTTCCTATTGCTGCATTTTGCATATTAACTCATGGATCTTGAATTGTCTTGTACACAAATTAAAAATCATGAGGTATATGCGTCAGATCTATTTATTATAATATCAAGTGATGCTGCAATCGTACCGCGGTGGCGATGGCATTCTCGCCACGTTGCTCTAAGATTAACCTTCGCTTTTGATTCCCTTCGTCGTGACACTTGCTCAGTTGTTGTTTTCATTTGAATTTCTGGCTGGCTCACAAATTATGTAGCTACGCTATAGGGAGAGAAAATAAAATTAGTGCATAGTCGCACGAAGGACTGTATACAACTAACCATTATGCAAAGTTTAGTAAAGCACATATCAGGACAATGAATTGTATTTTTCTTAGGAAACGGAGGCGAACAATAGATTCTTGTGTTGCTGTTAAATATGTTCTCATCGCCATGATCTCTTCTGTTACTCGCACTTATCATTTCAGTGACAGCCCGCATGATTGACTTAAATGTATTTGCTACTGAACGAGAAGATGGAAGAAGCATTAGCCAAAAACAACTGTTGGCTGTCCTTAGAGCTGAAAAACGGACGCAGCGGGGAGGTCGATGGCAAATGGCGTTTCGATAATAATAAAACGCAGTCGTACACATATATACCTATGCATGCTTGTTTGCTAAAAAAAATAATGCGCTTCCTAAACGCAGTTTGCTTGACTTAGTCAGCTAGCTAACATCCATGCACATACAAACTTTCAGGTTGTTTTGTTAGAGCTTATGCAAAATGTACTATTTTAATGATGGTGGTGTAGTGTTGAAGAGGATGTTGATGATGTTCATATGATATAATGATCATGCCAACGTGCTATTGTCTGTAGAGCATGCTTCTAAACAAATGTATCGACAGTGGTTGAATGTACGACGATGCTTGGATGAGTTTTCTTTGCATCCTGACTGCCAAGAACAAGTCTGGTGGTAAACTAGTAGTCATTCCGCCGACGCTCTACCTACTGCAGAAACCCAAGTAAATGTCTACCAACCTCTGTTTTGCTGTCACTGATCAGTGTAAACCTTCGTTTCCTTTGTACCGAATGTGGACTTCGGTTGCCATTGATGGTAGTGAAAATCTATGATTCTTAAAGTGTTTTCGTTTTCTCTCGAGTTCATTTTTCTCCCTGAGTTTTCTCATATAATTTCGGATAATTGTATGGCCATAAAAGCAGAAGTCAGTGTGGTGTTGACATTCGTCAGGAATTAAAGTTGTGTTGAACACAAAACACTTGCCAACAAAAGTTGTGTTCAATTTCATGCATCGTGTTATCCATCAATTGCAAACAGCCAATGAGCCATGTTGAAGCTGTTTTCGATAGTGATTTTGTGCATAAAAACTCAGTAAAGTGCGCTATTTGGCGAATTTGGTTAGTTACAAAGCCAGGTTCGTGGTTACAATTTGACTACACTAACTGGTCTCACGGAGTGTGGCGGTGTTAATTTAATTTCCTCTTAAAAGCCTTCAAAATACAATGACATAGTAATCAATGTGGTGTTGAGTGTCCCGGAATACTCCAGTATCTAGTACTGAACCATAGATTTCATAAAATGTTGAAAGATGATACTCGTACATTAAAATAGAGTAAATTATCTGACTCATTCATTCGTTATGAACGCCACATGTTGTTGACCATTATGCATGGTTACTTTGGCAATCAGTTTTAATGTTTTTTCTCGCTCGTTATTGTTATTGACATCTAATGGCGGTTCTTGCACCAATATTGTGATGTGCATACACTATATTCATTTTTGAGCTTTTACTTCATTTGGTTTATGAAGTATGCTGCCATACAAGTTGTCTGTATTTTGGTAGAAGAAATTCTTTCATTCATTCAAGTTGTTCCTCAGTCATTTCGTCCAAGATAGTATATAGGGACTGAGCTCTATGTAAATCTCTTGAGATTATTGAATGAGCTACCACGTGTGGCACAACAAGTCAAGCATAAGTGACATTATTAAAAAATGTGACGTTTTTTACGCCAAAAAACTCGTGTCATGAATGTACCAAAATGATAAAAACGACAAAACTTGAGTGGCGGTGAATGCATACGCTCCGCAAAGCAACGTTGGTATTTCCTGTAAGCTGAGGAGACACAAAAATTGTCATAGGATGCATGTCACATTCCAACCTACGATTTTCAGCATGGTAACTAGCCAAATTAAATTGTAATTCTGGATACAGAGTTTTAGAAGCATGAGTTCAGCTTTATTTGTTTGTATCTGCCATGATAAAGGCTACGTTTAAATTGACAAAATGAAAATTAATGAACTAAAAAAGGATTGTGTTCTTTGAATGGTCAACGTTCAAAATAAGCATCTCAAGCCGTATGGAAAAGCTGAACACAGTCATATGCTATGTGACATAGGTCCATCCAACAATCTGCTTGTTCCCCAGCACTCAACCCTGTGACGGAAACCAATCAAATAGTTTCTCAACTCTATTAGTTTGATATTCATTTTTCCAATCAGGAACAAGAAGAATTGGGAGCTTCTTGTCTGTAAAAAGGTTGAACAACGTGTCATTTATATATATCAATCGGTTTAGAAGGAGCCGGTTATGGTCATCGCCATTTTTTCATGCGATTTTTATGCTATGCTAGTTTACTATTGTTATAATGCAAACTCAAACGTATAGCCTATCTTGTTTGGCTTTTGAGCCAACAAAACTTTAGCGGCTGTAAAGTACCATGCGTTCACTCGTTAGTGTTTTTTTTCTGGGTAACTTATTGGTGCACATAAAACGAGAAATAGCAAAAGGAATGTCTGTATTTTAAACGCAGATCGGTAACATACGATTTTTGTACTATCGAAACAGTTGGCACGTTTAGCAAAAATAAAAACTGTTTTTCATGTTTTTACCCAGTCTTCAGGATCGGGACTACTGGCGTTTTACAGATAAACATGAGATGACTCTTTGCTTGTGATTGTGATGATTATTCACCTTAGTCAAGTATTCAGGTTGGCTTACGCGAGGAGCTAATAAATTTCAGTCATCACTTTATTACCCTTGCGCATCAGGTGGCTACTTTTAAACCGAACAAAAAGTTTGTATGCCCCCACTGCACTCGAAAATCTGCAATCGGTCGCTGGCATACCACTTGGTTAATGTTTGTGTTTATTACAAACCACGCAACATGTTTGATGCTTGAACGTAGCGCATTTTGAGGGTTCATAATAACCTAAACGAATAAAAAACATGTTTCGTGATTTTTGTGATATCGGTGCTATTCACATTGCATCGGTAAACCATTCCACTCTACATGTCTTGAAATCTTCCTGAAATTGGTTATACAAGGCGAATTACTTTCCTGCCTGTTGCATGGTAGAACCGCTGTTAATTCCCCTTCCTCTTATTTTCATTACGATTAGTGTGCATAATCCTATTACGTTTCTGACATTGCAAACAAGTTGACCAGACTCGTTACACAACATGCGTGGTTCTCTGCAGAGGTCAACTTTTCTGCTTACTTGCTCAAAGACAGAGTAATTATGCACCTGAAGGTTTGCACAGCAAAACAAAATAGACAATATTTATGCTCAATGCGAACATTGAAGGAAGAAGCATTATGATTTGCTTTCTGTGCGTTTTTTCCCTAAGAAGCCTGATCATCTTGACTGTTAAAAATTACCTGACCTTCTTTGGAGAGTTATTGATGCTAGAGTTTTTTGCCCTGTATTAGACCTGACAGCTCATTATGTAAAACGAACCCTGTCGATGTATGCAAAATCAGTTAAAATAGTAAAGCAAGCATTAACCATGCCGTTCTTTTGACAGCCAGTTTGGGTTTGCATATTACGTCATAGTAAAATTCCGTAAAGCAACGTGCTCAGAATAAAAGGACGCGTTTAGTGACTTATTTTTGCACAAAGCGCTGATGAGCTACATCGACGAAGTACTTAAGATTCCGACCAAATAATACGAGCATAGGTAATCCAGCCACTGTCAATGGATTAGGTTTTCTAAATGTTGGCGATGCGTTTTCAAAATAGTGCGATAAGTTATCATTTTTGGCTTGTTGCTCACAAGACAACATTTGACGTAATCCGCTGTACATCTGGTGTGAATCAATGATACAAGTTTTTTCTTTCGAAAATATCTAGACTCACAGATTCACCTCTGTTCCATTCAATGCAACATGAACGGTGCATTTAATAAAACCATTGACTGTTGACACCAACATATCATCCATGTCAATTGCTTTGTTTGCAATCGCACTTCATTCTAGTACCCTCAGCTCGCCTTTTCGTATCGGCGCAACCTTCTCATTAACTTGAGACGTGGGGTTGAGAACTACCCGTGAAAAAAAAATATGCCAGATGCTGAGGCAAGGAAACAAGTACATTCGACACATGCCATAGCTAATCATCCTAAGAACACAATAAACACGATGGCGTCTCATGATAACTCTTGAAGCGACGAAAAGACACATACTCAGCTAAAACTGATACACGAAAACAAAACAATAAACCTGCAAAGTGAGTGCATTCTAAACCATAATACGACAGCCAAACTAAGCTGTAATAACACTTGCTCAATGGGCTCTCAGTTATCAAGGAAAGCAACATGGAAACAAAGTGTGGCGTTCAGAATAAGTGTGTATTACTAATTTGTGTATTTATATTGCTAGTGATCATCTAAATCCCAGACATGTCTTCGTCATTAGGAATAATACTTTGCCACAAGAGATCTGTCGTTGACACACAAGCAGCAAAAAATACGATGAGAACAGGAGCGTTGCTACATAAAATGAGCTAGAAACTATTTTAACCTATCTTTGCATGTGAATGGTGTTGACTTTCTGTGATCACATCTCAGCTCGACGAACGCATGGAAAAAATGCAAAGTGGAAGTTGGTTGTTGACGAGATTGTGTACTATATTTACATGTTCTTTGAGTACTATCATTTTTAATAGGTAAAGTACTAGAAGAGGTCGTAATAGAAGATAAATTTTTCCACAACACTGCACACACGTTCTGAGTAGATCAAGTCTGTGCCAGCAGCACATGTTGTGAATGGGAACTGGATTGTGGCATGCGTACTTGAGTGAATATAAGATCAGCAAAGACATGATTTTTTGCTTGCCACAAAATCTCGTGCACTTTTACCGTTGATGAAAACGTTTAATGTGCTCAATTGAGACAAACTTGGCCTGCGAAAAGTGAAGAGGGCGAAAAGGATAGAATGGTAAACACAAGTTATCAAACGAAACGACAAAACAGTGTCATAATTTGGAAAAAAGACGGTGTGCGTGCCATCACCGTGAAAGATATTAGTTTCGTTTCTTTGAGCGGTCTCGCAAGACATCGAACTGAGCTGTCGACTTTTAGGATATATAACAGAAAATTTGAAAACGTCTAGTCGTTAGACTGCCTAATTTTATTCGAACTGACCATTAAAACAGGAAAACAAAACTGTTTATTCATTATTAGAAAATAGTTAACGACTGCTGCAATCAAGGAGCTGTAACCATTTTAAAATATTGCTGTGATAGAATCGTTTTCCGATCGCCGTTTAGTGTCATTGAAAAGAACAGTGTGCCTGATGAACTTACGTCATTAAATGTTATTATTATTATTATTATTATTACCACCACGTCATGTGCTATTCGTTTCGAGAGAATGTATTGACTGAATTTTATAATGATTTTACATTACTGTCAAAAAAATCTGACCCCAGAGTATATGATGCTTTTTAACGAATTTTAATTCTCGAAATCAAGAGGTGTTCAGCTCCAACTTTAGTAACCGTCGACTGCGTGTCAAGGAGAAAAAAAGTGTGTCAAATGAATATGGGAGTTTTGGTTCATTCGGATCTCGCAATGGGGCAAGGAGGCCAACGGGAAATTCCAATACCGAAAAAGAAGTGGATTAAGGACTACTTCAAATTTGGACTTGGTAAAATAAGATATCCACCAAAATATAGTCTCCCCGTTACAAATTTACATGAGAAAAAAGATGTACCGTTAGATTGGCCCGTTTAAGAGTAAAACTGTATGTGCAAAGAACAACTGTTAGCTTCTTGAAGCAGTCATTTGCCTCGGAGTAGTGCAACAAAGCCTGACTTCCCAGACTACACTTTGCGTCTTGTATAAAGCTTTAGGTGCTTCGCTTTCCTGCGCTGCCTGGCCGAGTCTTGGAGAAAGCGAGCCAACGTATCATAGAGCGTAGTTTGGCCGGCACCTAATAGACTAAACAGCGTCAGCAACACGATCTTACACACACATGTCATAGTACAGCAGAATTATAATCGTAGGATCGCATATGGGTAGCTTGCTACTTGCAAGTTGCCCCAGAATTCAGAAAGTTACTTTTAGTTCTACGTTGCTTTTTGCTATTTGTTTCTTGGCCCTGGTGCAGTGAAAGTGGCGAGTCTTTAGAAACTGCTTTTTTGCTTTTGAAAAAAGTATGGCAACGTGGAGATTTGTTTTGAAATCGAAATACTGAGACATTTTATTTATTTTGCAGGTGAAAAGGGATTTCCAGATTTACCAAGTAACAGCCCTTCAGGTGTGGCTATTGTAGCCCCAAGCCAACAAAATGGATATACGAATAACAACCATCATGGGACCAATGGGGTCCACTACGTCTCCCAACCGTCGCATCACCATCCGTTCCAGAAAGTCAATGGAAATAGCAACAACATTGGGAGCACGGTGGGTATCCCCAGAGTACCTGAGTCCGTGAATGGTTACAAAGTTTCTGACCATTCCTATCGACGAGTGAACAGTTTGAGCCAGTCACCAACGCTTGAGTTTAATGGAGGGACCAATAGAACCAAAAGGTAACACGCGATCATTGCCTCTCTTCTTAAAGGAAGAAGTGTTTCTAAATTGAAATTCAATGCCTCTGCCTCTCCATAACAATTGTTTAACAAATTTTGGGTTTTGAATTTCAGCAACAGTAACAGCAGCAGCACGAGCAGTAGCAACGGCAGTGTCAGCAGTAGGAATTCCGGCACAAGGGAGGTCCATAACAAGTTGGAGAAGAATAGGCGAGCTCATTTGAAAGAGTGCTTCGAATTACTTAAAAGTCAACTTCCTACCTTTGAAGACCGAAAAATTTCCAACTTGGCAATTCTGCGGAGTTCTCTTCGTCACATTCAAGTGCGTGGTCAAAATTCTCATGAGAATGAAGAGTATTAGATTTCAGAGTTATCAATGATTGGTTCATTAAATGACCCTGTTGTTCTTTTCGCATTTATAGACCCTGAAAAGGAAAGAACGCGAGTTCGAGCATGAAATGGAGCGACTCGCTAGAGAAAAGATTTCTCTGCAACAGAAAATCGCGACGTTGAAAAAGGACATGCTCGGCAAATGGGATCACGTTGACTGGCAGTCTATTGTGCCGGATGATGTGGACACAGGGATTGAAAGCAGTAATGGATCTGCCTCCGTCAATTCCGTTACAATCGAGAATCGTCGATATTCTCACAATAGTGAGAGTCACAGCTCGGTTGATGTTATACAACTTTCTAAAAGTGAATCCGAGCTTGACGATTCGGGTGACTCTCAGCATCATCCTCTTTCTCTAACTGTTAATAACTGCCATACAGGTATGCCCCACAGTTAATACCCACGACTTCATTGGCAAATTCTCACAAAGCAGAAATTAAATATAAAAATTTGTTTAATAATTCTCACAGGGGATAAAATTTCAGCAAAGAAAGTACTGGGGCGAGTGAATGGGGTGAACGGAGTGTCAAGTGGCGGACCTATCAGTCTAGTAACAGCTACAAAACTTAGTTCATCTCCGTTGGCTGCTATTACAGTTGAAAAAACTGCGAACTCTCCTATTGGTAATTTTTTACCTCCTAAAGGAGAAAAGCAATTGGGAACCTGTTGGTGATTTCCAAACGCTTTCAAACCACTTGTCTTTGTATCAATACTATTGTCATTGTTCCCTTTGCAGGAGGTGCGAGTTTCATTAACACAGCTGTCAATTCAACCGGTACGACGTGATTGTTATAACTTTAAAATGAACCAGTTTAAATTGTCTAGTAGCATGGGTGACTTTGAGTTTCACACCCCTTACCTCCATTCATTTTTTTTCTTTTGAATTCCAGTTTTTTTTTCTGTTTCCCTTTTTCAACTTGCACCAAATTTTTTTGGCAAAATTTTCTGCCTTGAGTTTACATGACCACAAAGAATTTATTGATGGTGCATATTAATAATATGACTTTCGCCTGATTTCACCGTAATAAAGTCGTCGTTCTGTTTTGTTTCTTTTTCACCTATCCAGGTTTCTCAGTTTTGAACAATGCGACTCTGGCGATGAACTCAGAAATGGATGTTGGTCAGTATTACGAGGAAGAAAAATTTTGTAAATGACAAGTCTAGTCTATTTGTAAACTCCATTACTAATATTCAATTACTGGTAATGAAATAAGTACCTACTGTTCTACATTTAAAACAACAATTAGATTAGTTTTCTTAGAAAGTATAATTTAAGAATATTTAACGTTTATCATGCAAAACATTACGAATCAATGAGGGAGTTATGGATTTTTTAGAAGAAGTATTCAAACTTTAATCCAATAGCTATTCCAAAAAAAAAATCAAATCATAATCAAAAACAAGAAATGCTATGATTTTTTTCTCGAAAAATTAAATATGTTGCGATACGTATTCAGGACTACAAAATGAATAACAATTTAAATTTAAAGAAAAAAAACTGTGAAAGAGTATACCAAAAAACCCAACAAACACACACACAAATCAAATAATCTCAACAAGCTTCTTCCATGATTCTGAAGGAGGGAAATAAGTGTTGCTAGTAGTCCCATCTCTGAGAAAATGCTATCTGTGAACGACTAGCTATACAACTGCACTTGTCTAAATTTTTACTAGATAAATAGTAGTCTTGTAGGTTTGTTTGGCTAAGAAACAGAAAAAGGAAAACACAAAAACAAATACACATACTGACCAGTATATAATTTACAAGAAAAAATATATTATTGTAATTTTCATTTCATGATATGCTATATGATTTCCCTGTATAGTTTCTCTGGTGGGTGGCAAACGAGGAAGCTTTTAATTTAAGTTTAGGACTAAAAAACAAAGCATTAGTGGTAACTCACAATGGCTATACAGAGTCCAACGACAGTAAGGAGAGAACGGCTTAGACAAACAAAAGAATGTTTTTTTACGATGAGCATTAGGTTTATAATGTCTTTTAAGTTCAAGTATAGAGAGAAAGTGCAAGTGAGAAAGGGAAAAGAATGGATTCGATTGGTTCGGTGCTGGTTTTCCGGTCTTGATTGGAACATTTTTTCCAAATACTATTCATTTTACCGTGAGCCAATATATAATTGTTTCACTTGTTGTCTTACGTTTTTTTTGTACTATTATTTATTGAGTAAATATTTTACACTGTTTGTATAAAAAGCATGAAAATGTCCTTTAGGCGTGTGTGATTTAAGACTAGTTATTCTCCGTTTCTTGGTAGCACCGATTACAACACACTATGTAGGGGAAAATGAAAGGGAACATTTTTTTTGGTTCTAATAGCCTCCTATTAAAATTTACTTTTATTTAGGTGTTAGGGAAGTCTCTTTGTGTTACCGGAAGCAAAGGGAATTTCGGACTCTGTTTGATTTCAGACGCGCTATTGTGTTGTTTTACTATTTTTTAAATAAAATTCCTGTCCCGAACTAAACAAATCAGTTCCATAACACCTTGTGTGGTTTAGCTTTACTATTTTAACCTCGGGATCGAACTTCATGGAGAGCAACACTAGCTAGGGAAAATGTAAACAAACAAAGGTATACCTGATTTCCCATCATTTTAAAACGAAAGCTACCAGCTTATCCCCAGACAAAAACGAGTTTGCCTTGGAGGTACAGGCTGTTGCCAAAACCTTTTACCCAGAACAGCAAAGGATGATCATTGATAACACTGACTGGAAATGTCTTTAAAAACACATTGTCGTGTTTCAATATGCATGTTTTTATATCTTACGATAGATTAAAAAAAACTCGGTAAATGTGCAAATAGATGAATAATCTTGTTTCTTGTATTTTCCTAACAACTGTACGAACTGTCCAATGAGCAGTATGACTAACCTATACTTTAATTGCGAGTAGAAATGGGAATGAAAATGCTGTCTGTATTAAGGACACGTGGAAAAAGTATCTGCAAAAGAAAACGGTTCAAACTACCTGGGTTTTTGATATTGTCCTTTAGCTATCGAAAAACGTATCGTCACACCTGGTCTACTGAACTAAAAGTTAAGAGAGAAAAAAACGACATACTTTGTAGAATGATACATATACTCAGAGCATTCCAGATTGTCTTAAAAAGTAAACAGTTAGTTTTCGATCCTATTTATCTCTGTAAGTATCTCTACATTTTATTAATTATTGTATTATTAATAGTAAATTATTGCTCCGTTAAAAACCGTAAATGTAAGCCGTTTAGAAATAGGGAGAGAGAGAGAAAGGGAAAGCATGAGAGGGAATAAATACTTATGGTTGACACTGTGGTTACTTGAAAGCAAATATCAAACAAGTATTTGTGCATTTTGTTTTGCTGTACTGATGAAAAAATGAAAACAGTAAATGCACGAAATTGTTTTAAACAGAGAGAGATCCTATACTGGGTACTGAGAAAACCAGAAACGAAAGTTTTCACACTTGAAACTTTCTTATACAAAAGGAGAAAAATATTCACTTTCCCCTTCCTGTGTACAGTTTTAATTGCTACGATTGTATATTACACTCTCGTAGATTGTCAATGTAACTTACACACCAAACAAAGAGGAAAAACAACAAGTTTGTAACTGATTAGATTCTTTTGGTTACTTAAGTACGATGTAATTCGTGTCTTGGTATGTTTTTTGTGTTGATTTTATGGTTAATATTGTTATAGATAAATAAATGAAAAAGAAAAAAAACATGAGAACAGATCAATTTTTATTAAATCCAAAACATAAGTAGTCCATCAAGTAATGTAACTGATAGCTGATAAGAAGGTACATTACCTACTCTATAAATACGTATGTTTACATGTGTGTATTTTCTCCAAAACGTAATGTGATTGCTGTCACAGTAAGCATAATCCTTGCTGCTAGTGTTTTACCCAGCTACCCTTGATGATAACTATTGATGATGGAACATGGATCCTCCCAACGAAAGTCAATGTAGTCAGTCATCAATTTCTAATTGTTTTAAAGTTTTGAAAACCCAACCTTTTTCCAGAAAATGTATCAGAGTTAAAAAAAACCCAACCATATACTACTTTTGAAACTCCATCTTTCGCTACTACGTACTAAAATGTGTTTGACTACGAGACTAACATTTGTACTAACCCAATTCGTTGAGAGTTGAGTGGCGGGGGAATACTGATCAATTTAAACAATGAAGTAAGTTGATGAAAACAAACAAAAATCTCTTACAGATATAGCAGGGATTTACAAAATACAAAAAAAAATAAAATAAACAATCCACTGTACGATTGATTCGGACTGATTTTCTTTTATGGAACTGGCTGACAAAAAATAATTCTTAAGGTTCTTACTCTATTCCGTATCTCTTGGAAAAAATGTCATGCTATTTTGAAGAGTAGCGTACAATGAATTACTACTTTTTACTACGATAGGAGAAATAATTTGTCATTATTTCCATGTACATATTCACTGAGTGCAAAGCCTGGAAAATATTTGAAAGTTTTCCATCATTGTGAAATATTTAGGAAAATAAATAATGGGCGACAGGTTTTATGTTACTAAACAACTCTCCAATAGCGATTCTACCCCTTCCCCCAGTGGAGTATTCTACGAAATATTCACATCGTATTCATACTTATTTTAACAAAGGAAAGCACATGCCAGTAAGAAATTAAGTAGTTACTCCTTAAGTTTTAAATAATATCTGAGAAAATTATTTAAATAAAAAGTAACAGGAACCCCGTGTTATAATCTCGTCGTACATGTTAATTGATAAGCTACATTACTACTATTCATAATGTTGCAATAGCGTCCAGTTGTAAAGAAACATGAACATGAATCGTAATCCTGTGTGAATAAAACGAATATGATTCATTATTTCGAATACTTTATATGATGCCAAGGCAGCCGTAAAAAATGCAACACCCTTACCATCACTAGCACAGTCCATTCGTTAGTAGGTTCACCAGTCAGTTCCTATCCGACACGACTGTTGCTCCCTGATCATACATTGTATCGGGTCATCCTAGCCTCTCTGTGTATCTGCTCATCCCTTTGTTTCGCTAAAACACTGGAGTCGCTTTTGAATGAGTATGCCATGTATGATTTTGACTCACTAACATCTTGTCGGCGTCCATAAGAAAAAAAGATTTAAGAATCTGACACTTTAATCTTATTCAAATTTGATTTTTACCTTTCAGCAAGCCAAAAAAGGTCAAGATTCCTGTCGATATTCATAACTGACATTATGAACTCAGAAATTGAGTTCGTTCGTCTGTACGCATACAACGCATTTGAATGATGAATTAACTGATAGCACGCATACAATAGCCTTCTGTTTTTCACTTTCAGAAACACCATGCAGTGAGGAAATTCTCATTATCCGTCAACGTGTAACAGGTAGTTATGTCTTCAGACCATTACTGAATTGCTGAACATCACTGAATACATTACAGTACACAGTAACTGAATTCAGTACATTACTGAATAGGTGGTATCCCAGCATACTGCGACAATGCTAAGCTAGGATGAATCATTCTTTACCAAGATGAGGACTTGAGTATTCCAGTTTTCAAGACAGCTATTTAATCGTCATTGTATGCTCATTCATCAGTGATATGTCGCTGCTGACGCTTTTCCATATGGCATCATTCAGCTTTTGACTATGAAATGTTAACATGGTAGGTGTGATCAATAATAAAATCGAAGTCATTAATAAATTAAGCAGAGAAAAGACTACAATACCCACGAAACCAAACCTGAAACCCCTGCAATTATTGTCATGTTCAGAGCCGCATACAGCATAAGTAGCTTGTGGTATTTGATAGACGAAGAATAATGAGAGCGAACCCCGATTTAATCGCTGAACAGCACTCTAACAGGCATTTAGCAAAGGAGCTAGAAGTCCTATAAAATACATACGCTACGCCCAAGTGCTAGCTGATGTGGCTTTGCAATGAGAAACATTAATCATGAATTCATTCATTAAGTCCCAATCTATTGGAAGTTTTACTTTCAAAAAAACTTATTTTATCAATCTTTTTTAGATCAAATAGGTACAGGTCCAAAGTAGTAATCAAAAAAATAAGTTTAAGCATATACATTTCAATCTCAGACTCTTTCCCATACCTGTTTTCACCTGCATACAAAGTTTTTATTCATCCACTTAAAATATTTCTCATTTAGAAAAAAATGGACAGTGCGGTTGTACGGATTTGCAAAAGCTTATGAGTGTTGTAGAATCAAGAATACGCACGCATGAGAAATTTGCACTTAAGCATATGAAACTGTGTGACAAACATGTACCCAAGGTCACAAACAAGTGTGCTGAATCTGTAGTTTAGACGTTCAAGCGTTTCTGAGATTTCACGATAGCAGTCTGAGAGACAGCACTTACTATTTCATTACGCAATATTCGCTACTTAATAAATAAGGGTCCTTAACGTAACTACAAGGTTCCTTAAGCTTATTTCAGATTCATCTCCATTATTCTTTATGATGAGAATATACAAAGTTTGGTGTCAATCCGAAGTCTTTTTCGGGAAATATCGTCGAGCAACCAGTTGAAAACCTCCAGGAAGCTGCAGAATCCCGTGAACGACCTGCTTGAGGAGCTATATACGTGCCAAGTTAAGAATGAATGCGTCCATAGATAAGGAAGTTGTCGTCGTGAAACAGTCACAGACATCCGTTACAGACAACCAAACCATTATCAATAACTATGGAAATGGTTTACAAGCGAATATCTTTGGCTCTAACTTGTAATTTGCCATATACTTAAATTCGTTTACACCATTGCATATATATTAAATCTGCTTGATCTTATGAATGACCTTATGTAAATTAGCTCCTTTTTTCATTATGTACGAAATCGGAGTAGATTAAACCGTTACATGTTATCAACATGAATAATGAGGAAATATTAAAAATACGTTATATATATAAAAGTAAGGCAGGAATATGCGACGGCAGGGTCTTGCGGGTTTCCAGGTTGAAAACATATGCGCACGGATGTTGGTGAATTAACAAAAATTTCGCACTCAAGAAAGAGTAGAAACGAGTGGAGCAACGAAGAGAACGGAGGATTCAGGTGCAAGTATTCCAAACTAAAACAAGGGTGGGGAAAGGGAAGAGTTGCGTGGAGGATATGAGGAAACTGGTGAAAACTTATTGAAATAGGAAATGTGCTATCGAAGAAAAACATGCGTGCTTTACAAAAAAGAGGATATGCATAGTATCAACAAGATCTGGAAAGAAAGAATATAGACATGATTAGAAGGAAGAGACGACCATCTATAACCCATCAAACATTCGACAACTGCCTGAGCTTGCGTGGACCCGTCATATTCGTGACGAGTTCTGTTACTGGTGGAAACAATTTTAGCCATTTATAAAATTCAAACACAAAAGAGGTAAAAAAGAGAATAGAAAAATGGGCAAAAAACTATACTTCTTGAAGGGTATTTAAGTTTGTAGTGACAGTTACTGCATATCTTGCGATATAAGGAACAGTACCTTTTTCGTCGGATCATCCCCCGATTGTACGTCAATATGTACATATAAATAATGCAATGCAAATAAAAAATAAAAGATCAACTCTCGACCTCGTTATATTTGAGCCATTTTTTATATTTCATAAACCATTTTAGTGACAAGTAGCGATCGTAAGTACTTGTTAATTTACTCTCGGATTTGTTTTCTCTCCATTGATAACAATTACAGTAGTTCCCTGGCCAATTATGTTTATACTCAAACTCTGTCGAAGGTACTATCATCTTTTTGCATAGCTTAATTCTTCTAGTGTATGACAGAAATCAATTTCCATTGCAGCTAACTCATGACATATTTTTTTCTCTTCTAAAATCTACCAGTAATTAATAATACCCAACATATCAATATCAATTGACTTTTACTTTTCATCCACATTTATTTGATTTAAAAAAAAACCTTTGGTGAATATTGCATGAGATTTACATTACCCAAAGGTCTACTTCGGGATTTTTCGGGTACGTTGAAATAAATATCAATTACTTTTCACGGCTACCAGTTTCATATAAAAAGTTACTTTAAAGAGTTTTTCCATTTTTGATACACATTTTGTTAACTAACCCCAGTGTCACGCAATTATCCACGCGTATTACGCTTGCTAAATCACTCACTCACTCAAAAAATTATTTTCCAGTCTGTCTGTAGCAAAATATTGCAAGTTTTCCTTTCTATGTAAGCTATAAACTGCAGACCGCAGATAATCAAGCATGCCAAGACCTAATCTTTTAGGTTTAAATAGTAACCCTTAACCTAAGACTATCTTTATTCTTGGAGCTACTCAGGAGTAAAAATAGTGCATATATGGATTTTTTATACGTATTGTCATTTTGTGTGAAACACTGCAACATTACAATGATTTTTTTTAAAAATCCTGCTGCTCCTAAAGGCAAGTATGATGGTGATGTGACACATCTACACACAATATTATTACGTCAGTGAACATTTTGCGCTTTATATTGAGTTAAGAAATATGGTCAACATTTTTTCAAACGTGAATCGATTTTGTGCATTAACAGAGTTGTGCAGTTCTAAAGTAATATTTAAAAAGAGTCAAGAAAAGTTTACATTGCTTTAAGCTATGCTCTGTGGGACAGGACGTTTCGTTCATTCTTAAACAATAATTTCTTCATGCACGACAGGTGAAATCCAGGCTAATAACTATTCTTTGTCGCTATGAAATGTGGATTGTGTGTCCAAACCTGACGAATATACTCCCAGATTTTGGTTGTCAAAGATACCGAATGCTTGTTGAACTTCAAAATCACAGTAATCAAAGGATTTTCTCTATAAACGTGTGTAAACAAAAACGTCTTACGTGCAATTAATTAATAATTAGTAAAAATCAAAATGAACTGACATAATAATTAGATGATAAAAGCAGATTTGCCAACAAATTATCTTCTTTTTGTGATTGATAACAGAACAATACCGAAATGGTGTTATTATCCAATTATTTTATAAGTAACGTACAGAATATTAATAATGACAGGTTGCACTTTGGTTGAGAGACAAAAAATTGGAATCACATAATTGTTTTCTAATCCGCTGGTCGTTTCTCACTGTGTTTTCGTGTAAATTCTTCGGCATTTTTAAAGAACTTCCTACGATCTTTAACATACTCTTCCGCCAAGTCGGCGCGCAATGGGTGCTCAGGTTCCGGATCGTTTACAAGCGCGACCAGGGCTTGGATTACTGCAAAAGTAGTAAGACAAGACGATTCATTACCGTTTGGCAAAAAGAAAATAATGGTGGACATTTATTCTTCTCTATTAATAACTCCTCTGACCTTGATCAGTTTTTGTCGCTGGTTTCCAGTTTTCCGCGCTAATGATTGGCAGACAAACCTGGCCTTTTTCATCAATATTCGGATGATAAATTTTGGTCTTGAAATTGATTTTTGGTGGTTTAAATGGATACTCCGCAGGAAAATTGATTTCAATCTTGAAGGCACCTTTGTTATAAGGAGCGTTTTCCTGTAAACAAGTCAAAATCCCGTTACCTCAGACACAGAGTGAGTAGCTGTCAATAATGCACAGGAAAATTATAATATGCCTATCGTTGATAGATGCGCAGTCGGTGCGCACCTAATTTTATTAGTTCGAAGTTAAATAAAAGCTTTAAGCTTATAAAGACGAAGCTGAAAGCAAAAGAAATTGCTTAGCTAAAAAGCATAGTTAAAAAGCTTAGTTAAAAACCTTAGCTAAAAAG
>VICI01002124.1:0-18082 GCA_019593645.1 Akabosia matsudoensis | reverse complement strand
AATTTTTGAGGGAATGGATGGCTCTGGGGAAAATGAGATCGTGGAACTGAGAGACCGGAAGTGCAATAATTTACCGTTTCCATGGCGTAATAATGTCGGCTCAATTCTAAAGGATGCAAATACAAGTTGTATTAGAATATGGGAGGGTATTGACTGCACCAGACGGACAAGGTGTTATTGCGACTCCACAAATAATTTGCTATCCCTAAATGATAACTACACGCTGGGGTCGGGCTTATCTTGGAATCATCGGGTACGCGCCTTGGGATCCTGTTACATAGGCAAAGAAGCGAGTCTCAAGAAACATGTGGAGGCCATTGTTTACTCAGAGAAAGGCTTTGAGGGTAGCAACACAGGACTGATTTTATCAGTGGGGGAATGCTTGACATTTTATAAGGGAGATTCCTGGCGGGGTCAGATCAACAGTATCAAAATGCACAGGGGATGCCTTAATCTCTATGACAGGGAGAGCTGCACTGGGGAGATGTCGAGAGTGGAAAATACGCTATTCTACGTCGGAGAAGAATGGGAAAACAAAACCATTTCTGTCAAAAATTGTTTCAATAATAGGATACCTGGTCAATAAAGTTTGCCTTGCATTTAATTTATTTTTTCGCCCGAAATAATTTGGTCGCCAGCACTTACATATTATCATTTATAAATTCATATACATAGTACACAGAGTCTATGCTTCTACAACTTCAAAATCTGCTTCCGCGCAGACCTCCACGTTTTCGTTGTCAACTTGATACAATATATACTGGAAGGTGTAGGTTTTTCCGATCATTTCCTTGGGTGGTCCACCAGATGTACTGGATATATACAACTTTCCTCCTTGCACACTGCTATCGGCCACTGGGCGCTCGTAAACAGTTTTGGTCCCATTTTCCGTTACAACGTTGAATCTGATCCCCAGTGCGTCAACATCTTCGCTTGGTATGAATTCGAGCTCAGATCGTTTAGGCTGTCCATCCCCTGGAATTTTGCAAATGCCTTCCCCTTGGCATGGCTCATATCTCCATTGAACCAGACGGCCTGATCCTCCTATGTTTTCAACAGGGTAAAACGGTATTTAAAATATACTTGCAAAGAAAATAAACCATGAAAATAAGAAATTCTTACCACAGTTACGAACCCCATTGACAGCGCTCAAGTCGCTCTGGTGTCCTTCTGTAATTGGGATAATACCTATTTTTGAAGATACTCTGAAGGCATACACATTTGCTTCTTGTGCTCCATCTACATACAGCATACAGAAGGAAAACACCGCAGAAAATAAAACCGAAACATTGGAAAACCTAGCCATTTTGTTCCTGGGCAAAATGATTTTGAATCTCGTCCTTCTGGCTTGACTGTGGGTAAACGATGATTACTCGTATCAAGGAGCTTACTTTTATATAAAGATTTTTTCGTTCTTGCATCGCATTAATTCTAAGAAACGGATAGTCACGTAGCAGAAAAGTAAACCATACTGACAGTTATGACTTGAAAACAACTAAAACAAACTTATGCTATGTATGACATATATGTGTTAGATTTAAGAATGTGATAGCATTATAAATATAGACCTAAAAAATATTTTGACTCTAGATTTAAACATAGCATTATTATTTATGAAATAGTGAAATCATTTCATGACATGGATGTGCAACAAGAAAATGCGCTTGTATATTTCGTATGCGACGCGTTTGGAGCAATCCGTTTCCGACTTCAGGCAAAGCGCTTGAGCGTCACCGGTATGGATGTTATTAGATAAGAGGATATTCTTAACTGGTTGCTGTTATCTATTCCAGTTATAATCCTGATAAGTGTTTCAGCTGATAAAGGACTGAATTTGCGTAAAATTGAGGTAACATACAACATAATGTTGTTGCACTGTCTGAACAGGTAAATGTGAATGCGATCTTGTATTCCTATCAAATTGTGTGTAATGCAATGGTCCGAGTGACATTGGAAAAGACATCAATAATATGTAATGATAAAGGAATACATATTTGTCATAACTTCTGAACTTGTTGGCTATGCGAGCATTAAGCAGCTAAACATTTACCTTTGCTTTAAATCATAAACATTGTAGAGTAAAATGTTCGAAAAATAAAATAATCGGAAATAACATGTATTTGTTTTTTACATGGATAGGCAGTGCTTCAAAAATGTTTGTAATACTCATATTTTTTGCCGTGATTCTGACTTACTCTGCAAATTGCAGTTGCTCCGAACTGTAGTGATCCTTCAGCCGTTGGCTGTAATGACATTATTTGTAGTCTCATAAACAGTAGAGAATCAGAATTTTGTAAGGACATTGTGTGCGAAGGGATAACTAAAGAGGACTGCAAGAATGGTTCCGTATACGAGGATGGATTGACGATGTGCGGTTGCTGTGCTGGGTGCGCCGTTTATCAAGATATTGGACAGCCTTGTGAGTGTAAATCCACAGCAACCGTCTCTTGACCCGAACTGCACCGATGAGTACTGTCCCATGCATAAAAACGAGTGCAAACCGGGGCTAATTTGTAAATTATTGGGATCGTCATCGCGAATTTGTCAAAAAGATCCTAATCCTTCACCAACCATATTGAATACATGTGAGTACCGAAGAAATCTTGGTTTGACCGAACAGCTCCATTGGATACCGAATTGCGAAACTGGTGGAAAAACGTACGCTCCAAAGCAGTGCAAAGGGCAATCCCAGGATGGCACTTGTTTCTGTGTTGATCCTGACGGAACCCGATCCTTTGGCCGACAATGGAGGAAGGACGCAGAAAATCAAACTTGTCGTATGTTTTATATCGATCAATCCACATTTCAGAGCATAGATGTTCCTTGAGACTTATATTTATTTCAGAATGCAGTCGTCAAGTCTATAATTTGCGACAAAGTGGTCACATTGCAACAATCCACTGCTCTGCGGACGGGAATTATGAAGCACTTCAATGTGATACGGATTCGGGAGTTTGCTACTGCGTGGACCCTTTAAAAGGGACACTTACCGGGGCTGTTGTTCCGGAAGACCAGTGGAAGTTATTACCGTGCTACTCTCCTGAAGATCACACCGATATTCCAGGAGATGAGTCTGGAAACTATTTGCGCAGATGTGAAAGCGGTTGGGCGATTGGAGAGAGGATACGAAGGGAAGGGCTATTGCACGGAGTGAGTGTATACTCTGGAGCTGATTCCATTTGCGATTATGACGGAAGCTTTTGGAATAAACGTAGAGAACAGTCAAAGTATGTGCTAATTATGAACCACAACTATTCACATAGTTTTACAAAACGGTAACTCAGTTAAAATTTTTATTGGGCAGTGAGCATTGTGTACCGAAGACAGGAATTCTAAACGAGAATGGTGGAAACTATCAAGGGATTGGCACTCGGCCCATGAATTGCCGTAATTTTCCATGTGCATTTTAAAATTATTATTCAATGAGCTACGTCTTTGACATAAAACTTGTGTTTAATTGTGTAGAATGCTTCAGGGATGCACTACTCTTTGCTCAGGAGGGAAGAACTATGACAATGCTTTGTGAACAGGATTATGCCACTGGAAATTATTACAGAATATCTCCGACGAATTCAAGTGAGCAAGCATACCAATGTGTTGACAAGGACGGGTTCTTCTATGGCGACACGGTTGACAAAAGACTTACGTGTTGTCTCTTAGGTGATTGTGCCTCAAGTGTCAGTTGTGCTAAAGGAAACGGGCAAAATTTCACTGTCTGTGAATACTTAAAAGAATAGGATACTATGTACGCAACTCTTAATAACAACCAAAACACAGATTTATTTTCATGTTACGTGGCAATCCTTCCATTCATATATCATTTGAATTTTCATTGCACATTTCCTTCTGTTGCCACTCCGACAAAATCTGATCTGAAACTTTTTCAGCGATGACGTACACAGCTGCCTGAGTGTTGCAGTTTGTGATATTTGGCATTACAGATGCATCAACGACTCTTAAGCCTTGGGTTCCGATTACTTTTAGGTTGCTGTCGACAACAGCTGCAGGGTCGCTGACTTTCCCCATACGACATGTGCCACTAATGTGCAAACCAGAGAAAGTCGTATACCTCACTAAACATTCCCAGTACTCCTCAGATCGAAATGGCCACTGCTTGCAATGAGAAAATGGTGTAGTTGAAAATCGTGCGCCTAATGACTGAAATGCTGGTGTATGTTCAACAAGGTTCAGTGAAAATTTAACAGCTTCTGTGAGTGCAAGAAGATCGTCGCGATTTTCGAAATATCTAAAGTCTATTAGAGGAATGCCATCAACATCTTTAGGATTAAGGGTCACACGGCCAGAACTCTGCGGCCTTCCAAGAACGGGCATGATGGAAACAGTTACTTTGTCTGTAGAATTTTCACCACCCGTCGAACCTTCATCTTCCTCAGCAGTCATGTCTGGAAAGATATTCAGAGCGGCTGGACTATGGAAGTAAACTATTTGCAAATCTGGCCAATTATTTTGACCTTGGCTTTTTCTAATTGAAGAAACTAGAAAGGCTTGTGCATGCACTCCAGCACAACTTGAGAATGGACCGTCGCCGGTGTCCTCGTAGAGTTGTAGGTTTTCAGGAGTCAAGTCCTTTTCCGGAATATGGATATCAGTCGTATCTTTTGCGAAAGTAACATCTAATTTTAGACCAATGTGATCTATGAGATTCTTCCCCAAATTATTCAGCACTTTTAGTGGAGAAATATTATTCTCTTCTAATACATCGGAAGGACCTATGCCTGATCGCATCAAAATCGCCGGAGAGTTTATACTTCCCGCACTTAGGATTACTTCCTTTCTAGCATAGGCGGTCATTACTTTTAAATCACTGTTAATGTACGTGACTCCAACTGCTTTATTGTCCTTAAAACGTATTCGGGACACTCTACTAGATGTTTGAAACTGAAGGTTAGGGCGTGTAAATAGTAGAGGTTCAATATATCCGCGGTATGCGTCCCAACGTCTTCCGTTTTTTCTGCTAAATTCCAATTTAGCAAATCCTACAGACATTTTTAAGCTATTCAAATAAACATTCCAATTGAAACACCAAAAAAATAGTTGGATATCACCTCACCGATTTTTTGAGGTCCATTGGGGTCAATGCCAGTTTCGTATCCAAGATATTTTCCACCTTCCATAAATACATTCAGACCCGGGTTATAATTAGCAGAACTTATAGGCAAAGGACCACCACTTCCGTGTTCGTCGCTTAACTCAAAGCTGCCTTTGTAATCTTCAATTCGCTTAAAATACTTTAGCAAGTTTGCATAGCTCCATGTTTGATCCTCAGTTATGTTAGCCCAGTTGTCGTAATCGTATGGGCTGCCGCGATTATAAATCATTCCATTTATGCTGCTGCCTCCTCCGGGAACAATTCCAACTATATGATTAAGAACCTATATTGTGACGTTGGTCATAGATATCCATCACTTACAAGGAAGTAAAAAAACCTAGATCCTGTTATAATGTATTACCCCTTTTGCCGAAAGTCCTGCATTTTCTTGAGGTACGGAAGGGTATAATTTCACATAATCAGTACCCATCACAACATCCATGTAGGTTGCAGGGATATCTAGTAGCCCTTCGGGATGTTTGTTACCTTCCTCCAGCACGAGTACTTTGTACGTTTCCGATAAGCGATTTGCAAGAACACATCCTCCTATTCCCCCTCCAACTGTAGTAGATTTCAATTTCAAAGTGCTTTATAATTAACTACCGTTCGTTCAAATAACCTACGAATGCAGGAGTAAACAGTTACCAATGACAAAGTCCACTGTAGCCTCATTCTTACTCCCCAATCCAACCGTGAACTGAAGAATGACTGAGACCAAGACATAGAGACGCGATACTATCCGGCCTGTCGCTCCTGACATTTTGCGTGCAATCACGTTTTGAAATTTGTACATCCAGCCAGCACCAATTTAACATTTGGAGCCGTTGTCTATCTAAAGCAATTTAGGATAGTCAAAACTCTAAGGATTTTTTTATCAAGTGGCCGCTTTATTCAAGATGTTTGCTACAAGCTCCATGAGAAGATGCGCAATTCAATACAAGTATCTGAGGCATAAGTAGCCATTGTAGCTACATTACAAGGTTACAGTTTATTGGCTTCTGAGATTTATGTAGCATGCATAGATTATCACTTATCCATGAGCAGTGCGCAAATGGATTATGCTAGTTTTAATGTGCATCGGTATTTGGAATCATATGTTATTGAGATAGAATTTGTCAGATTGACAAGGAACAAATTATTTATTTTGTCAACCTATATTTATACGAAATACTTATACTTAACTTAAATCTGTACATAAAATAACAACTTATAAAACCACTCACATGATAGGTAAAAGATACGATTCTACGTATATTATTCAACAATTAATCTAACTTGGTTCCGCCAAACTCTGGCCGTCGCTGATCTTTGGAAACCTCCTTGTCTAAGTAGTCTTTCCACGAGCGTTCGTTCATACCAAATATTTTGAGAGCACGTTGAGTTGCGGGACTGAAAAATGGTCGCACTAACTCTAAAATAATTTGAAATGCTGGAGGGGCTGAAAATTAAGATCAAATAAAATACGGATAAGCCATTTTGATAAATTTTCAACCATGATGATTTGATTATCTTACTTTTAATGAGCACAATTGCATCTGCATATCCTGGATAATGTTGCTCATAACTTTGTAAAAACTGGACATAAGCTGGGAGACAAAGCCCACATCCGTGCTGACTAATGGAAAAACCATCCATATTTAAAATAACTTTCCATTGTGTTACATTCTTCCCCTCCGCTTGCTGTTTGAACACAGTTTGAGTCGCCTCCTCCAGTAGTTTATCCATGTATCTCAACAACCTTAGCATTTTACCAGTCAACGCTATCCTTCGGAAGTTCCATGGTCCAATGTTGACTGTTCCTATTGGTCTACCGTGTTTGTCAAATGTGTCAGCGTCATAGGGAAAATCTTCTTTCATATCGGACCAGTCCTCAGTGTCAATAGTATCCATTTTATTTGCAGCTCGCCATTTTATATTGTTTTCTAGCATATCACCGGCGCGATCCAAATTTAATCCGGCTGCTCGTAACCATCTTATCAGATAAATATCCTGCTTCATGTAGTCGTGCGGAAGGTGTGGTAACATTCGCGATTTGAACTAAAGGCATGAACGATTCATAAACAATTTATTACAACTGGATACCGAGGAGAGTGCGAAATGCTTCTTTCTGGCAGGAAATTCCGAAACTATGTATAATGTTGGCGGATGTAACCTTTTATGCTTACCTTATCTAAAGCAGTCTTTTCTTTGAGGGTAATAGTTAAGTCCTCTTCAACACTAACACCACCACATGACACTAAAAAAATCGAACTTATCACCAGAAATATACATGAAAGTTGTAGTCTATCCATGGTGTAAATTTTAAAATGCTTGTGTCCTTTCTAATGCAAAGTTCTATTTAGTACTCATCTATCGAATTGTTCAACAGGATGCCCAATTAAAATTCAAGTCTTCTTGGGACAAACAGGAAGGACCTACTGACATCAAAACATTTTGACAACGCTCTTTCTCTCGACCAACTGCGTGGGAGGAAGTCTGCGGAAGAATGCGCTCGCTTGCTAGAGTCAATATGACCAGCAAACACACACTGTCCAAACTCACTCATTTAAAACTATTATTCGAACCCATACCAGACTCCTTCCCATAACGAATTCACCGTCGTTAGGATATTTGGGAATGGGTGTACGGTCATCATCATCTTCCTTTATTGCACTAACACCATCATTATCATTATGTTCCACTTCATTTCAGACGGCAGGAGTTAAAAATGCCTCCAAGTCCAACCTTCATGATAACCTACACCACGCTAAATGCTTACGAATTCTATAGTCATATACGTTGACATGCGTGAGCGCAATAAAAGAACGACACACGTACAAAGCTGCTTAAATGATAAGTTATGTAACGATGTGCCGAAGTATCCCAAAATGCTAGGCAAAAAGATGGCTCAGCTAATGTCAAGCTTTTGCCGGTGCGAACAGACTGAGTTGGTTTACGCGAAAAAAAAACCTTAGAATGATTTGCGTGAGTGAATATTTAAGCATCCCATTGTTACCACGGTGCACCCATAACAACATCACCAAGCATGCCTAATAAATTAACAATCACTTTTTTTGTGTGAGTACCATTCAACCGAGCATTATGTAATTTGTCAGCTGAAAAACCTAAGAATTTTTACTTCATATTGTTCAAATTTTCAGCAAGCGAAAAAAGTTGCAATACACGCACGCAAAATGCAGGTCAATCATCATTGTCGATTTGTATGTGTGAGAGTATCGACATGGTCATTTGCAAAACAAACCGTACATTTCTTTTTTAGGCTACAAATATATCTCGCGAAAATTCATGACTCGTCATCATCGCAATAAATGTATGAATAATAATTGGAATAAATGGCAATTCGTCTACTCATGTTTACCTACTCAAAATACGCAGCCAAATACACTATATTTTGCGCTAAACAGATAATCTATATTGATTATGGTTTTAGCTATCTATGTGAAGCATTAAGTCACGCAGATGAATGAAGACGTTGACAACGTTATGGAGCACCATTATGATACTGGTAAATGTTTGTGTGGTTATTTGTCTGTGGGAACTTTTAGAAACGAGCCGTTGGACTTGTATAACATGTTGGGCTTAGGTTGTCTGCGTTCTTGTCCTAACTTTAAGGCACTTTTGCTCTTTGTTTTGTTGAAGCTAAGGACAAGTTAAAAGTTCTATTATGGCTAAATTAATACGTATTTGGAGCACAAGAGAAGGTGCATTATACTACTCTTGTGCTAAATATTTGCACTGTTTTATCCGTCATTAATCAAGCTGTCTATGTAAAGTTTTACTTGTATCCTAGCTTTTTGGCTAGAATTGTTCGTATTCTTGGGGTAGTTACATGAAGGTCAGGTAGTCTTTGTTCTAAATTAACTTTTTATTTATTAAGTTCCTATTAGGTTTGTCAAGGTTAGAACGCAAAGCTAAGTAAATAAATAAATAATGATGTTTCAATATACCACTACTCATAAAGCAAGGGAGATTGTGATTAGCCGGTTGGACGTGGTGGTTCTTGTCTGTACGCCAAACAAAAGCCAGTGTTGTCTTTGTCACCCTCCTCATTTTCATCAGTCTTCGCTCTTAAAATGAATGGCTTAGCAATAGAACGAACGTTGTGTGGGGGTTCAGCAGTGGCAAAGCCAGTTCCGCAGTATCTATCATGCATTTTAGCAGTACCTCCTCCTGCTGGTGCCTCACTTTCGGACATAATCATTACGTAATCTTTTTCGCATGCCTCTTCCTGTAAAGAAAAAGCTAATAGAAAAACCAGAGCAAATTGATTTTAATAGTTTTACAAAGAAATAGTTTACAGGCTTTCCGGGTGGCTCGGTGGGAGCATCTCCTGACATGATGAATGCTTGCACACCCGACTCAGTACATGGTGACCACTATATATGTACAGATGTAAAAATTTGTGATCTCAATAGTAAAAATTTCTAATCTCAATTTGTAAAATTTTGAACACACGACAAAGACTTACGAGAATTGAGCCTGAGCCATCTTCAGATCTGACGCAGACAGTGTAGTCTAAATCTGCAAGATGAGGGACCATAGGGTGTCCGAACATTTTAACTTGGCCTGTGGCCGTCGTGTAGTACTGAAGACAACCGTCAGGTGCTTTTTGGAATTACAAATAATGACAAGCTTGTTAGTTGGCTCGGGATATCAACCACAAACGACTTCAAGTGTTATTGGTGTTGAGTACATAAATACCTCGGAGAAGGGAGTTACACTCGATGAAAGTTGCGCGTACATTCCAAGTTCGGGGCAAATTATTCGCTGCGCCATCCGTGATAATACTCAACGTTATCCGATCACTACTTCCGTAGTCCAAGTACACTTTGAAAACAAAAATCATTCATACTTCAAGTCACCTCGAGTTCTATTTAAGTTTCTATCTTTAACTTACTATGTTGACCCGATAAATCCCCGCAAAGATTTGGTGGAACTGTGTGCGATACCCCATTTATATTTAGTCTGTCATTATTACATTGACCCGTTGTAGTATCTGCGGTAGCCAATACCATGTCGACAAAGTCTAAGCGAAGCTGGCAAACATTGCTGCTTGGCTGGAGTTAATAAAAAAACCAATTAAGTTGATTCAAAAGATTCTTTTAAGGATACAATAATATTCATATTGGAAAAATTTTACACCTTTTGCAAGCGGACATTGCATACTTCAAGTCCACTGGGGGTGAACTTCTCTGGATAGTTTTTGTTTCGAATATTTGTGTTGTTATGAGTAACAGTAGACTCGCAAGTAGCAGTTATAATACAACAGACACCGAAACCGGACGCACATACTCCACTGCTTGTTCCTCCGGCATTTCGGCACTGATTACTTTAAACCCATGCATGTATATTTTAAAATTTCGTTTGAAAGCAGAAAGCAGATATGAGCAACTGAAATTAAAACTTACTTTGTAAAACATGTTCCAATTGAGTCCGGTGCGTCTGGAACACATGGCTGATTTGTTATGCGGACAATTGAGAACAATGGGAACACTGAAATATTATAGCAATTAAATTAATACCCCAAGTCTGTTATAAAAGCTTAAATGCTAAGTCTTACATCTTGAGCTTCTGTCCATGTACTCCTTTGATTGAGTAGCCGGATTGAGCTTGTAGCACTGAACCTGCAAGAATATCTGGACAAGTGAAAATACACATAGTGCCACCTGTGAAATCTTCACTTTCCCCCTAACCTCTCGAAAACGTCCCATGGTTATTCTGAAGAACAAATTTTCTCTGACAGTGGACACTTGAACTTTTCAAGGTGAACAGGAAACTGAGAATGACTGCTTGATGCATTCTGAATATTATGATCAAATGAAAATGGACATTGATAGAAAATAAATGGGTCATTAATCTAGTCAAGGCAGCACATTCTATACAGTCTCAATAATTTTGATCCGTGTAATGCTCGAATGGAGTATGTATGTAGATAAGATACCGAGAGATTCAGTGATTTAAGCGAAGCGACAAATAGCAGCGTGTCGAAACGCCCAACAATGTTTGCACACTTTCACGTAGGCTTATGAAATGTCATTCGCGACCATTCGCTACCATTGTTGAAACGAATATGGCCCTCTACCTTGATGCTTTAGTGGCAATACGGAACCCATTGGACTTTCCTTTGATATTTAATGCACAAAAATATAAATAGATAGAATATTTATTGCCCGCACTAGATAATCTTTCTTCCTAATCTAGGTAATTTGTGTACTAATTTTCACTATTTTCTCTTATCTAGCCAATCACTTAAGAAAGCATTGATTAACTACTCGGTAACATTTTTTGAACGTATTAACAGCACCTCTAAAAAATCAATCAGCAGTTTTGGCGAGGTGATCTTTGAATCCACATCAATGATTGTTATGATTAGTTGCACGTATAGTGTATTGTCTTGAATTCGTCCGTACAGTAGAGGGACTTCGTTCTTATTCCATCTACTGTCCGTACTCTTTTAATTGGTATCATAATTGAATTTGGTCCTGTGCGCAATATTCTTGAAAAATTGTCAATCCCAAGAATATAAAAAAAGACGCAAGGTTATTCATTTACGGAACTATATTCACTTCAGTCACGCCATGTTATCCGCACTCCTTAGTCTTTTGCAATGAGTCATGGTCACCCTCGCAATCAGAAGCCTGTTGGCTCAAAACGCAAAATATATGCACTGCAAATTTGGCAAAGCTTTCTAATCATCTGAGCCAATACATGGAATTATGAAAGTGCTCATATGAAGCCCTAGAAAAGGCTTCCGTAAGAAACCCAGACGAAAACAACAAAAATGTGTCAGCCAAGCCTCAACTTTCTTTCCTTTCCCAAACTAACTACAGCAGTGTTATATGTGTTTTTTAAATATTTTAACATGGTAATGGGCTCCCATTTCGCATTCCTACCTTATGCAACAGCCATTTCTGCTAGCACAGTCAAGTAGGCGGCATTACTTACATGACTTTCCTAATTTCAATATCACCCCATTCAATTTTCTTCAATGGTCGAAAACAACAACTTTTCCTAATCCAATTTGCCAAGTCTTCAGTATATATAGCTCCACAGGAAGCCTGAGTCTTTACTCAGTTGTCTTTTTACCCTTTCAACTATAAGTTGCTCTCTAAATTGTAATTATTTTTAATTTCCTGGAGAGCAAAAAAGGAATTGGTTGGATTCATTTTCATGTATTTCCCCTTTTTGTTTCTGAAACTTAAAACGTAACAGTTGTCCACGTACATAATCTAGTTTGTAAGAAATCACCTTTTACACTTATTTGTGCTACTGAGGCTGCTCAATTCTAGTTTTCTATTTCATTCCTTTTTTTCGTATAGTTTTTACTTGGCCATAAGTAAAAAGTGAAAGCGTGCCAAAATGATCCCTTTAATTTTCCTTCTTGCCATGCATGTCGTGGCTGTGAAAGTCTTCAAGAAAACGGCTCCAAATGGTAAGTGATATACACACATATTATGCGCGAAATTAATTTGCGTGTCTGCACTCGTATCTAACGGGGACAATCTGAATCTGACAAACGTTCTTGAATTTACCACGCATGTTATTATTACAAATCTATTGTTGATATGTAGCTTACCGTGTCATTGCTAACCATTCACAGCAAACAATTTTTTGCAGAGAAACAGAGGACAAAGGCGTTCATAGCTAATGGCTTGTTAGAATTTTTTGATTGCTCATCATCCATCATCATTCTTTCTGATATTTTGATGATTTACTTTGATAGGAAAAATAACGGTGTACCTGGGGAAGCGAGACTTTGTTGATCGTGGTGATGGTGCATGTGATCCTGTTGATGGTGTGCTGGTTGTCGACAATGATTACTTGAAAGATAGACGTATTTATGGCCAGGTATGCGGAATGAAGTAACTAGCCTGGGATATTTTTGATTGGTTTCTATTAATCATTTGGTAAAGAGTAACGATTTTGAAACGTTTGTTAGGTGGTCACCACGTTCAGATACGGTCGAGAAGAGGATGAAGTGATGGGCTTGAAATTCAGCAAAGATATGATTCTTTGCAAAGAACAAGTTGTACCGCCGATGCACGGGAAAAAGGCCCCTGACATGAACAGCCTGACCCCAATTCAAGAGCGTCTCATTAAGAAACTAGGTGATGTGAATGCGTTCCCTTTCACCTTCCATTTGCCCGAACTGGCCCCACCTAGCGTTACACTTCAGGCTGGTGATGCAGATGCCGGACGCCCCATGGGTGTTGAGTATGAAATGAAAGCGTTTGTTGCAGAAAACGATCAAGATCCGGGTCATCGTCGTAGCACTGTTGGGCTAAGAATACGAAAAGTCCAATATGCAGCTCTTACCCGCGGCCAGAAACAGCCATCCGTACTTGTCAGCAAAGGATTTACATTTTCCCAGGGAAAGATCAACCTCGAGGTGACCCTTGACCGGGACATATATTATCATGGAGAAGATATGGGTGCAAAAGTTGTCATTACGAACAGCAGTAAAAAGTCTGTGAGAAACATCAAGTGTATGGTCATCCAGCATTGCGAGGTCACCATGGTAAATGCTCATTTCACAAAGACGGTTAGTCACTTGGAGACCAGAGAGGGCTGTCCCATCACCCCTGGAGCTAGCTTGACGAAAACATTCCAAATGAAACCTTGTGCGCAGAGTAATCGGGACAAGAGAGGAATCGCCTTAGATGGACATTTGAGGGTTAGTTTGCTTAAAAAAGAAGCTAATTGGATTGTTTTTGGTAGTATACTGGGTTGACCTACATTGAATGGCTTCATTGGCAGGATGAAGACGTCAACTTGGCTTCTACTACAATGGTACCTGGAAATCCTAACGATGCTTTGGGTTTCGTTGTTTCATACTCCCTACGTGTGAAACTTGACTTGGGAACGCTCGGAGGTGAGCTCCAGGCTGATTTACCATTCAAGTTGGTGCACCCAGGTCCAGGTAAGTGTGACATTTCTTTGCGTCAGCGATTTTAATCCGTTTAGTGTCAGATAGTCTAATTGCAGTATTTCCGCAAATTGGTTTATTAGATGGTGAAGACATTAAGTCGATGGGTGGCAAATTGCCAACGAAGGAGCGCAGCAAGTACGAGAAACAATGTTACGCAAAAGATGCTGACGAAGATGACAATATTATATTCGAGGACTTTGCTAAGCTTAGAATGAGCGCAAGTGAATTGGACAATTAAATATTTCACGGACTGGTACCGCAGCGCAACTACTTTACTATCTAGACAGCAAACCAAACAATCGCAGTTTTAATTTGATCTCATGGTTTTCGTAAATAATCAGGTTTCGTTATGGCTAGCTCGTATTACTTTACGTTTTATGTTAGAACTTAAACAATTGTTTTGATGTTGGTTATATTGAGTTGTGATAAAACAAAAAGTCCTTATGGTTAAGTTCAACAGTCTGATGTGTATATACATTTGGCAGATTTTAAATAGCTTACTTTAGTTGGAATGGCATTTTTGGGTGACTGGAATGACTGGAGAGGAATTCATTCGTACAGAATTCGTATCGTTTGTACGGAAAATGGGACTGGTAGATCTCGAGCTGGTTTTAATAAAATTTCATTATTTTTTATTTCTAAAAACAGAATTTAGAAGATGTAATTCAAGAATCATTTGTAATATTTAATACGGATTTGCATATTCTAAACTTTGCGATTATGCACGATGGAAAAAAGGATTCATGTTGTGTCCTTAGTAACCAAGACATTGAGATATATAAAAAAACTTCCTTTGTATGAATCCCACATGGAAAATTTTGAATATATGTGCAAATTAGCTGTGAACAGCTCCACGTTCTTCTCAAAGGAAATCTTAGCTTTCCAGTTGAGTTTGCTTTAAAATATTGCGTGCTAAAACATGAAAACCAATACTAGCAAACTGCTAATTAATGTTTTGCCATCGCCATAATTGATTTCACGAGTTTCAGAATAGATTCAGGATAGTATAGTTACCTATATTTTGTATCCCGTGCATATGAAATATTGAGATCCATTTCTATACATTCAACATTCCGAGACGCAAAGACCCAAGTACACTTTTCTTCGGTTTAAAGAATGCCTTTCTCTGCGTAAATTAATGTTTACATACTTTGATATTATTGTATGTTTTGAAGTCTTGATTTTAGTGAAGTTGTATCTACTATCAACTAATGACCAATCATTTAGCGTAGAGAGGCTACACAGATGCATGAATGAAGCATTTAGCACTTATGTCTCTAATAAAAACTCTCTCGTATCGTCTCCAGGAAATAGTAACTTGGAGACACTTCAAAGTACGCCTTATGCATCGCGTGCTGGCATATAATCTCTCATCTCTCTATATCGTAGTCATTAGAATCACGTAACGCTTTTGGAAGTATGCTTATGCCAACGAAATCTTTAAGCCGTTGTTCAACCGGATTTGCAAGCGGTTATGTTCCAAAGACTTACAGGATTACTTAAATGTAAAGATAATGTAAAATTAATTTGCACATTTTATTTCATGCCAAATTTCCAGTTCTAAACACAAATATGTATTTGTTGCAAAGGAATGCTAATTGGTGTGGTAGAAAGCTATTTTATGTGTTTAACTATATAAAAGTTATTTTATGCGACCATTTAACATTTTTTGTTCGAATGGCTGAGATAATGATTCGAAAAAAGCCCTGGTAATAACGCTTACATGTCGTAGAATTAAGTTACAACTTTTGCACAAATGTATCTGAAAATTATGATCTGGACTCAATGTGCACATTATCATGTTTCATTGCCTCATGTAAATACCAAGTCATTGTCCGATTGTAACTCTGAATTTTAATTCCTGTACTCAATAGTTTTCTGACGTTTTTTGTGTTAAATGTGAAGATAGTACCAGGCATAAATTTGATTGCTGCACAAAAGATTTCTGATTGGACACCATTCGACGAATGACAAGTGAAAGACGTTCAGCTATACATTTTGGCGTGTCTAACAAATAATGCAGTTTCGAGTTTGGAAATTCATATTTAGTCAGTCACTTGAAGCTGTCTACGTGTAGTCTAAGCAAAAACCTAAACATGGACTTCACTCCGAAATCCTCCAAAGAAAATCCTTTTGTAAAGGCAAATGTCGTTTCGAGGATATTGTTCTTGTGGATGATTCCACTATTTCGTCAGGGAAAACGGAAGGATTTGCAGTTTATTCCACAGAATGTGTACTTTTACAACAATAAATCGTCCGATTTAAAGGTAATTTAATGATATTATATAGGCATTGAGGCTATCTACGTCGGCCGCATACCAACACACTAACGTCGGTAAATCCTCCAAAGAAAATCCTTTTGTAAAGGCAAATGTCGTTTCGAGGATATTGTTCTTGTGGATGATTCCACTATTTCGTCAGGGAAAACGGAAGGATTTGCAGTTGGACGACCTGTATGATCCCTTAAAAGCTGATGTAGCCGGCAAATTAGGGGATCGTTTAGAGGAGTAAAATATCAATTATAGCTCTGCATTGTTCTTTATCAAATGAAGTTTGAAAGTTCATGTTTTCAAGATTTTCCTACTTCATTTCAAACAGAGAGTGGACGAAACGGGTGAAAGAATGTAAGACCAAAGGAAGACAGCCAAGTCTGATTGGAGCGTTGTTGCTACTTATTGGAAAGCCGTACATGCTAAGCAGTGTTAGTTTGGTGATTGGTGAGCTTTTTTTCAGGTCTATGCAGCCATTAGCTCTTAGGTATCCATCACATTCTTAAAACCAATTTTAATTAAATAAGGAAATAAATACCATTTCTATACCATACAGGGGACTCATTCAGTCTTTCTCTAAGGACGCACATACTACAGAAACTACTCAGTATCTATGGGCGGCGGCTGTTAGTGCTTCTACTATTGGTGAAACGTTATTTTACCATCCAGCCGCATTTTTTATTTATCGACTCTCCCTAAGGGCCAGAGTAGCACTTTCTTCGCTCATTTACAGGAAGGTAAAGCTTTTATTCCACAGAATGTGTACTTTTACAACAATAAATCGTCCGATTTAAAGGTAATTTAATGATATTATATAGGCATTGAGGCTATCTACGTCGGCCGCATACCAACACACTAACGTCGGTGCAATCGTAAACCTTCTTGCTAACGATGTCAACCGATTCGACCAAACCCTTATCTTCATCATTCGCATGCCGATAGGTTGTCTTCAGTTATGTTTCTTCTCATACCTCCTGTGGAATGAGCTTGGACTCGTTGCTTTGGCTGGTGTTGGAGCAATGCTCATAATGGCACCACTTCAATGTAATTTTGATACAAAATTCAATTTATATGATACACTGGAAAACATATAAATTTCACTGGGGATCTGATAGATTTCAATGGGAAATTGTCTACAAAATATCGGCGGCTAATCGCAGTGAGAACTGATGAGCGAGGCCGCGTTATGAATGAAATCATATCTGGAATTCGGATTCTCAAAATGTATGCCTGGGAAAAGCCATTTTCGGCCATAATTGACCAATTACGAAAACTTGAGGTGTCAGCGGTAAAAAGACGGCTTTACGTACGAGGATTCTATTTCTTAATGTACTCCTCAGCGAACAAGATCTTTTCGTTTGTCAGCATTTTGGCGGTATTACTGCATGGTCAAAAGCTTTCACCAGATCAAGTATTCTTTACGACAAACGTATTTTACATCCTGAGTTTGGTATGGGTCGCATCCATTCCATTTGCGATTCAAGGTATGGCAGAAATTTATGTTGGCTTGGATCGAATTCGCGATTTTCTTCTTTTGGAAGAAAAATTTCCGTCTCCGAATTTCATAACCCATGAAACTAAAGAGAGAGAGGAGGCAAAGGTAGAATTAGATTCTATCTCTGCTCAATGGAGTCAAGATTCTCCTACAGAAACTCTCTCTAACATATCCACGACCACGGCTGGTGACAAGGTTGTGTGCATCGTTGGACCTTGTGGAAGTGGAAAATCGTCTTTGCTTCAAGTTCTCCTTGGTGAGTTACCCATATTTCCGAA
>VICI01002123.1:0-18089 GCA_019593645.1 Akabosia matsudoensis | reverse complement strand
AACTTTGAAACGTATACACAAACAGTGTACTTTGTATCACTCGAAAGTAAACTGGAAAGGGTTTCCACCCTGCGAAGCGTCTGACGATGGCAACTAATCGTTACTCTAACAAAAGGATTCGTCCTTTTAAACTTGAGGTAATGTTGGCATTTGAGTTGATACAATAGCCGCGTTCGTTACAAGTAGCCTCTGTGACTTTTTGCAGGATTTGTTCAACGACCCGGCTGGAGGAAACCAAGAGTTTCAAGGGGATGACTACCCCCGCTATGCGTCTCAGTGCGGAGGGACTGGGATCGGACGGGGCTACCCGCAACACCGCTGTGGAGCTGGGGATGTTGCTCGAATAACGAAACCGGCTACTGTGTACGTTCGCGGATCGGAAAGAGGACCGGAAGTGGTAACTGAGGATTTGTTTAATGTACCTGAAGGTCTGGTAAGGCTACGGCGGAAGAGAAAAGGGCCGAAAATCGATAACCTCCATGTCATGCCTAGCGAGCGGAAGAAGAAAGTTCCAACGGTAAATTGGCAAAGCTTTTTAAATTTTAAAGCAATAAATGGAGACCTGATAAGCGGATATCTTTTTCAGACAAGGGCCAAAGAATGGGCCGAAGCGGCCAAGAAACGGGAAGAGTTTAGAAAAGCACTGGTCAAAATGATTCACAGTATGGCTCCCCGTCAACACCAGAATGTAGCGGCGGAAACACTCTTTCATCTCATGGGCGACTCGTTTGAAACCGACGACGGGAAAATGCCCAAACTAGACATCCAGTTTGAACCTGACGAGCAAGACTTGGGTGAGCTTCGCTACTCATTTTACATTCACAACGGACTTGACGCCATCAACATTAGACCTATTGAAAGCACCTGGCTCGAAAACATCGTCATGAACATCCGGCCGACCTTGGTGTCCAGCTATACAACCTTAGCAGCCAACTTGTCCGACGAAGTTTGCGACGAGTACCGAGTCGCCGTAAAAAAGGCCATGATTGACTTTGTACTTCATGAACCCGACAAGTACACTCGTGCACAAATGGACTCGGGCACCCGAAACGACGAAATTCTCCGCAAAGTGCCGAAACCTTGGAGGGGAAGTGTTCTGAAAGCGAAAAAACGGCTTTTAAAAAATCTTCACTCTGTCAATCCAGTACTGGCTTATATCAACATGGTTTGGAGAGCGGTTTTCAGTAACTTGAGATACGTCGACTGCTTCACTTTGGGCGAGCAAAAGGACGCTTTCACCCTCCGATACTATCGCGACACTACCAAACACATGACTGACGACGTTCGGGGTCTGCTCCTCCGGAAATGGATTAAAGGGATCCAGACCACTTTAATCGGAGCTGCGAAAAGGAACATGGTGCCGAAGGCAAATGAAGAGCTCAGGATGAGATCATTCTTCAACTGCGTGGCGACTGTAATGCAGGGCAACTTACTGGAACTGTTCAACGAAAGCTTGAAGGAGTATACGGACTTCATGTGCTGCGATTTGGTATGAATTAGAAAAATAACCGACGCAAAATAACGTTTCTTTTCAAAACAGAAAAGATTCAATCTGTTTAAAAAAAAATGTTTTATAGCAACTTATCCACCGGCCCAAGTTCATTGTGAGGTTTATCAGTCACCACAACCAGCTTATTCCTGTGCCTTCATTTGACGACTGGGAAAATGCAGTGCTCCAGGTTGTCGATAACTTGGTCAGTGTGTCCAACAGCTTTCCAAGAATGGAAGCAAAAATATTCGGAAACTGGGATGAGGGAGGTGACGAAGGAGGCGCACTTCGGGTACTCCAATTTGTACTTGAATTTATTAGGAATTCATTGTACAATGCATTTACTGTATATATTTGTATATCCAGCCAACCATCGATCCGGAAGTAGTCGAAAGAACGAAGCAAAAGATTTCGGAGCATTTTCAAGAGCAAGTGAAAGGTCCGCTGGAGTTTATTGCTGCTTTTAACGAGCATGAATTTTTATTCAACGGAGATGTACGTAAAATGATAAGAAATTGATTGAACGTACATAAATGCTCCGGATAGTTTTACTTTGTATCTGTTCTATTTTTAAAGAATGAGGATACAATGGAGGCTTTCATTAATGAGGAACGCACTTGGGAACAATTGATCGACGAGGTCAAAAAGTTCCATACATTGTCGCAGGAAATACCTGTGAGCTATGACCCAAAACGCCTTATCGGTATATTCGACGTTCACTGTGACGAGCTTATTCGGGGCTTGTCCGCAAGGGCAATGGAAGTCCGGGATAAGTTTTTAGAGAAAATGGTTCATGAGTTGCATACGCTCCTGAAAGAGTAAGTTCCAAAGAGAGCTTTAATGTTGTCCATTTTACGACAGTCGACACGAGAGAATTAGTTTTAATCTTTGGAACAACATCATTTTCAGAATTGTTGAAGAATATGAAACTATTTCGGAAAAGGCCCTGAGCACGCCAACCAGTACGGAACAATTGTTCGCCCTGAAAGAAGAAATAGAAAAAATCAAAGAAAAAACTTTGCCAAGAATGCAGCTGGAAGTGAAGGGGTACCTGACTCGCTACATGTTTGTCGCTGATTACGTTCAACTGTCGCCGATTTTGTCTAAACTGCAAATGCAGAGCATCCAGTGGTGTAACCGAATGCCCTACGTCCTCGAAGAACATTATCAAATCATTGCGAAAAAGATGCTGGAGTTCCAAGACGCCTTGAAAGTATGAACCTGATTGATTGATTACTAAACATGATTGATTCCTGTCATCTAACGATATTTTGCAATAAACCATTTTTTGTTGTTTGATTTTTTTTAGCTGAAACGAATCAGGTTCCAGGAGGAACTGGAGTCGTATGCAAAACAGGTCGAAGAATTCCAGTACTACGGGGATCTCGAAGAGCTTCCCAAGTATTTGAAGCGTGCTCAAACTCTGGATGCCAAACTCCAAGCGGCTTCTGACAAAGCTGACAAGTTTAACAGAGAGGAGGAAGCGTTTGAGTGGGAGGTTACGAATTATCCTCTGCGGAAACAGGTTTCAGAGAAGCTCGCACCTTTTCTCCGTTTGTACGAGAGTGCAAGTGAGTTCCTGGAGAAACGAGACTTATGGCTGAGCAGTCAAGTGGGCACACACGATCCTGACACGATCGAAGGGGACACGTCCAATCTGTACAGGATTATTTTCAAGCTGGAGAAGACGTTTGCCGAGGTTCCAGCTGCGAGAGAGCTTGTCGTCCAAGTGAAAGGATTGATTGAACTGTTCAAAGAGAAAATGCCAATTATTATTACGCTTGGCAATCCGGGATTGCGAGAGCGGCATTGGGAGAAGATCTCGGAAATTATTGGATTCCCGATTCGCCCCACGCCAGATCTTACTCTGCAGCGTGTCATTGACATGAACTTGGACGAGTACATTCCAAAGTTTGAGCTTATCAGTGAAGCTGCTTCCAAGGAACAGAGTTTGGAGAAGAACTTGGCAAAGATGAAGGTGGAATGGGCGGATATCAGCTTTCAGATCGTACCCTTTAGGGAAACAGGGACGTACGTTATCTCGTCCATTGACGAAATTCAGGTGTTGCTCGATGATCATATTATCAAGACTCAGACCATGTTGAACTCACCGTTCATAAAACCTTTCTTGGAAGAAATGAGGTAAGAAACAAGGGCTAGCCTAAATATCGTAAAAGGAACGAAGTATTTTTATAGCTTTGTTTTCTAAGTTTAACAATGTCAAATTGTATTTGGTAGCGCCTGGGAAAAGGACCTTGTTCTGCTTCAGGAAATCATGGACGAGTGGCTCAAAGTGCAGACAACATGGCTCTACTTGGAGCCCATCTTTACATCGCCCGATATCATGACTCAAATGCCAGAAGAAGGCCGTCGGTTCATGAACGTAGATAAAACCTACCGCGACATAATGCGATACGCATTTGCCGATCCCAAAGCATTCTCCATCTTGAAAATCGACAAAATCGTAGAAAAACTGAAGAAAGCGAATGACCTTCTTGAAATGATCCAGAAGGGACTGAACGGCTATTTGGAACGAAAGCGTCTAACATTCCCACGCTTCTTCTTCTTGTCAAACGACGAGCTTCTTGAAATCTTGGCGGAAACAAAAGATCCAATGCGAGTACAACCCCATTTGAAAAAGTGTTTCGAAGGAATCGCTCGAATCACTTTCACGGAGGACTTGGAGGTGACTCACATGCAGTCTTCGGATGGGGAAATCATTAAACTGGAAGGAGTGATCAACACTGAACAAGCTCGTGGCGCTGTTGAAAAATGGCTCGTGGAGCTGGAAGATTTGATGAAGAAAAGTATCCACAAACAGATTGAGCTGGCGTTGGTTGATTATTTGACAAGGGCACGAAGGGAATGGGTTTTAATATGGCCCGGACAGCCGGCTATTTGTGTAGTGTGCACCTACTGGACAACGTTCATTCAAGAAGCATTTGTGAAAGGAGGAGACGCCCTGGAGAAATACTTGGACTTGAACAACAGTCAAATCAACGAAATTGTCGCACTTGTGAGAGGAAAGTTAAGCAAGCAGAACAGAGTAACGCTTGGTGCTATGGTTGTACTTGACGTACATGCCCGAGACGTACTCCAGAGCTTGGTCACCAACAAGGTATCCCATGACAAAGACTTCCAGTGGCTGGCTCAGTTAAGATACTATTGGGAGAGTAGCAAGAGCATGACGAGAATGATCAACTCGACGTTGCCGTACGGCTACGAATATTTGGGGAATACGCCTCGACTTGTGATTACGCCGTTGACGGATCGATGCTACAGGACGTTGTTTGGAGCCCTTCATTTGCATTTGGGAGGAGCTCCTGAAGGGCCAGCAGGAACGGGGAAAACTGAGACAACAAAGGATCTGGCGAAAGCTGTGGCCAAACAGTGTGTTGTGTTCAATTGCAGTGACGGCTTGGATTACATTGCGCTTGGCAAGTTCTTCAAGGGACTGGCGTCTTGTGGAGCGTGGTCTTGTTTCGACGAGTTTAATCGTATTGATCTGGAGGTATTGTCTGTCGTGGCGCAACAGATTCTTACGATTCAGCGCGGTATTAATTCAGGTTCAAGAAACCTTCTCTTCGAGGGTACAGAGCTTACACTGGATCCAACTTGTGCCGTATTCATTACAATGAAGTATGTCCATTCGAAACACCTGTTATCTTAATAGCTCATGATTTTACGGTTACTTTCCATACTAATCTTGACATTTGTTTGTGACAGCCCTGGTTATGCAGGAAGAAGCGAGTTGCCCGACAATTTGAAGGCCCTGTTCAGAAGTGTAGCTATGATGGTGCCCGATTATGCGTTGATCTCAGAAATCTCGTTGTATTCGTGTGGATATGTGACTGCCCGTCCATTAGCTGTCAAGATCGTTGCAACGTACAAACTCTGCTCGGAGTTACTGTCCAGCCAGAGTCACTACGATTACGGAATGAGAGCGGTCAAGTCTGTGCTGTTGGCGTCTGGCAATTTGAAATTGCAGTATCCCAATGAGTCCGAAGACATTTTGGTCCTGCGGTCGATTCAAGATGTCAACTTGGCCAAATTCTTGTCTCCTGATATTCCACTCTTCCATGGCATTACGTCAGATTTGTTCCCAGTGAATAAAACTACCTGAACCTGACTACGAGCTACTGAACAAGGCTATATTTGACACCTGTGATCGCTCCAATATTCAATGCGTGCCTTTCTTGCTGGAGAAGATTCAGCAAATCTTTGAAATGATGATTGTAAGACACGGATTCATGATTGTAGGATATCCGTTCGGAGGGAAAACAACGGCTTATAAAATGCTTTCAGGGGCGTTAGCTGATTTATGTGAACGGGTAAGATGGAACGATGGAGTATTTGTATTGTAGAAATAGGTTTTAAATAATATTTTTGTTTCAGGGAGAAATGGAGGAAAACAAGGTGCAGATTTGCGTCATAAACCCCAAATCCATTACAATGGGCCAACTTTATGGTCGATTTGACCCAGCTTCACACGAATGGTCCGACGGTGTATTGGCCATTAACTACCGAGCGTTCGCACAATCTCCAACTCCAGACAGAAAATGGCTTATCTTTGATGGTTAGTTTTGTACATGACCAGCTAATGAAGAAAAATTGTTGAGATAAACACTGTTTTGATTCTGGAAATGGAAAATTATATTCTATACTTGCAGGTCCCGTAGATGCTATTTGGATTGAAAACAGTACGTGTTTCTATAATTGCGAATTTAAACATTTTACATTGACGTAAAAAAAGTTATCTCACTTATTTTGTTTTAAATGCTTTGAATTTCAGTGAACACTGTGCTGGACGACAACAAAAAGTTGTGTCTCATGTCCGGAGAAATCATCCAACTTTCACCGCCTTGCAGCTTGATATTTGAGGTGATGGACCTTGAAGCTGCGAGTCCTGCCACTGTGTCCCGTTGCGGAATGATTTACATGGAGCCCGATATAATGGGCTGGGAATGTCTTCTCACGAGCTGGCTCAACAAACTTCCCGAGTTTACTCCAGACCCGATCAAAGAACATTTGCGGGAACTGTTCCTCCGATTTTGTCCAACATTGTTGCATTTAGTCCGAAAAGGTGGTCTCAAGGAATTGTGTCCAACTGGAAACTCTTCGCTGATCAAGTCCGCTTGCAACATCATGGAAAGCATGATGGATGAATATAAAGAGGAAAAGTACATTAAAACGTTTACGATGAACACTCAGTTGAGCCGAATCGAAGGCATCTTTGTCTTCGGGATTACATGGTCGGTCGGAGGAACGACGGATGAAGATGGTCGAGCTAAATTCGACGCTTTGTTCAAGCTCCTTATCAAAAAGAAAGCAGAGGAAGACGAAAAGGAAGAGAAAGACAGAAAGGACAAAATCAATCATCCGACGGAGGGAAGCGTTTACAATTTCAACTTCGTGAAGGAGGTAATAATTTATTTATTTTTTGTATTTTTAAAGCTTTTTGAACTAGTTCATATCATTCAAAGACATCTTTCTCTGAACTAAACTAGGGTCCCGGTAACTGGGTCGCATGGGAAGACGAGATCAAGGCGACTGGCGCTATTCCACGAGAAATGCAAATGAAAGAAATCATCATTCCAACGATTGATACCATTCGTTACTCGGCCTTGATGAAGATTTTAGTTACTCACGAGAAACCTATGGTTAGCTAATTATTACTACTTTAACATGGTTATCAAAATATGTACAACGAATTGATTAGGCTAAATTGCCGTGATTGTTGTCTCTGCATAGCTCCTGGTTGGACCTACTGGAACAGGCAAAAGCAGCTACATTGTAGACTTCCTCCTAAAGAAACTTGATAAGCAGGTGTATCGCCCACTGTTGATGGCGTTTTCAGCACAAACGTCTGCGAACATGACTCAGGATATCATCATGAATAAGCTTGACAAAAGGAAGAAGGGAACTTTCGGTCCTCCGGTGGGAAAGAAGCTTGTCGTGTTGGTAGACGATTTGAATATGCCTGTAAAGGAAACGTATGGAGCTCAGCCACCAATCGAGGTTTTGCGGATTTGGCTTGATCACCAGTTGTGGTATGACAAAATCGATGCGACGCCGATTCATCTTGTCGATCTCTTGGTATGTCAAAGTAGTTTTAAATGTTTCTGCGAAAATTATTAAGACAACTGAAATATTTCTCATATATTTCTGTCAATTTATTATTTTATAGTGCATTTGTGCCATGGGTCCCCCAGGAGGAGGCAGGCAGTCGATCACACCCCGATTCGTCAGACATTTCAACACAATTTCCATCAATGAATTCAGTGACGACACGATGATTTCAATCTTTACGAAAATCATGATGTGGCATTTGGATGCAAAGTAAAGTTATCGTTTAAACTGCTTCATATTTTATACGCATGACAAGCTAATTAATAATAATTTGGTAATGATTTTGAATCTTTCAGAGGCTTCAGCAAAGACTTTGATCCATGCGTTGACCAAATCATTGCAGCAACTTTGCACATGTACAAGTCTGCAATGAGTAATTTACTGCCAACCCCAGCCAAGTCCCACTACCTCTTCAACTTGAGAGACTTTGTCAAGAGTGATCCAGGGAGTACTGCTCTCCATGCCAGAAACGATTCAAGACGTTCCAGCAATGAAGCGTCTTTGGATTCACGAAGTGTTCCGTGTCTACTATGACCGTTTAGTGGACGAGAAAGACAGAGGATGGCTGTACGAAGCAATCCAGGAAATTGTGCAGCTCCGCCTGGAAGAGGACTTTCACCAGCTTCTCATCCGTTTGGACACAAACGGGGATGGAACCGTAACCGAGCAGGAACTGCGTAGCTTCATGTTTTGCGATTTCGGAGACCCCAAGGCAGACCACCGGCACTACAACGAAGTCCAAAGCATCGACGTGCTGAAGGAAATTGTTGACCAGCTTCTGGCAGAATTCAATGGCATGAGTAAAAAACAAATGAATCTTGTCTTGTTCAGGTAGGTATATCATTTATAGGACAAAATATTCCTATCTGGGGCAACGTGAGACGAAAATAATTTTTTCTTGGGATCTTATTTAACTACTCAACAGATTTGCTATCGAGCATTTAGCTCGAATTTGTCGAGTCTTGAAGCAACCTAGTGGACACGCCTTGCTAGTCGGTGTCGGTGGCTCTGGTCGGCAGTCACTCACCCGGTTGTCTTCTAGCATCATGGAATACGAAATGTTCCAAGTTGAAATTCACAAGACCTACGGGCTCAACGAGTTCCATGACGATATCAAAGTTTACCTTAAAAAATCCACGTTCACTGACACCCATGGCGTGTTTCTATTCACAGATATGCAGGTTAGTAGAATCATGTGTAAAGAGAGAGAAAGTTTTTCTGTGATTTCCGGTAAAAGTTTTCAAGTTTTTTTTTCTCTCTTTGCTTTTCAGATCAAAGAAGAATCTTTCTTGGAAGACGTGAACAATCTGCTGAACGCTGGAGAAGTCCCAAATCTTTATCCAAACGACGAGAAGGCTGAAATCTGTGAGAAAATGAGAGCCATTGACAGGCAAAAAGACAGAAGTTTACAAACGGACGGGAGTCCTGTTGCGCTCTTCAATTTATTCGTGGCGCGTGCCAAAATGCAGCTTCACGTTGTCCTCGCCATGTCTCCAATCGGAGACAGCTTCCGAAACCGTCTGCGCAAGTTTCCTTCCTTGGTCAATTGCTGTACTATCGATTGGTTTGAGAATTGGCCGGAGGATGCGCTCGTCGCAGTGTCGACAAGATTTCTCGCTGAGATTGAACTGACCACGGAGGAACGAGACGGATGCAGTTTCATTTGCCGCTTCTTTCATCAAAGCACAGAAAAACTTTCGCTCAGATACAGGGCCGAGCTTCAACGATACAATTATGTGACGCCCACAAGTTATCTCGAGATGATATCTACTTTCAAGCTACTCTTGGCGGAAAAACGAACTTACAACCAAAACATGAAGAAACGATATGAAATTGGCTTGGAAAAGTTGGACCATGCCGCATCCCAAGTGTCCATTATGCAAGACGAGCTGACGAAACTGCAGCCTGCGCTGATTGAAGCGTCACGCCAAGTGGAAGACATTGTCCAAAAAGTAGAGAAAGAGTCTGCTGAGGTAGCGGAAGTAGAAAAGGTCGTCAAAGCGGATGAAGCCCAAGCCGGGGAACAGGCAGCTGCTGCGATGGCTATTAAAACGGAGTGCGACGGAGAGCTCGCTGAAGCCATGCCCCTTCTCAACGGGGCCTTGGAAGCCCTCAACACTCTGACAACGGCAGATATCGCCGTTGTGAAAACAATGAAAAACCCTCCAAATCCGGTTCGACTTGTGATGGAGGCGGTGTGCATTTTGAAAGGTGTGAAACCGGAAGTCGTTACGGATCCAGCGACAGGGAAGAAAATAGAAGACTACTGGAAAGCCTCGATTAAAGTTCTTGGTGACATGAAGTTCCTCGAAGGTCTGCTTAACTTTGACAAGGATAATATTCCTCTGGCCAATATTACAAAGATCCGGCAAAAGTTCATTGGGAATCCTGACTTCGATCCGGATAAGATCAAAACCGCGTCCACAGCGTGTGAAGGTTTGTGTCGGTGGGTGACCGCAATTGAAAAGTATGACATTGTTGCCCGTGTCGTGGCGCCGAAAAAGCAAGCTTTGGCGATTGCTGAAGCGACGTATGGAAAGGCCATGGAAGCTTTGGAGAAAAAACGAGCTCAACTGGCGGAGGTTCAAGCTCGCCTTGCCATTTTGGAGGAGACGATGGCGCAAACAAAAGCCAAGAAAATGAAGCTCGAAGCGGATGTGCAAATGTGTGCGAAAAAGTTAGAAAGAGCGGAGCAAATCATTGGCGGCCTTGGAGGGGAGAAGGGTCGTTGGCAACAAATCGCGATTGACTTGGGTTTGGCGTACCCCTATTTAACTGGAGATGTGCTTCTCTCCGCCGGAATCATTGCGTACTTGGGCGCTTTCACTTCTCAGTTTAGAGACAGTCAGCTGGGCGGATGGTACGACAGGATTAAGGACTTGAAGATTCCCATTTCCTCAAGTTTCAACTTCAATACGACCTTGGGTGACCCGATTGCCATTCGACAGTGGGCGATTTGCGGCCTTCCGTCGGACAGCTTCTCCGTTGACAATGGCATCATCGTCAGGTATTAAAAAAAAGATCATGTCACTAACAAATGCATGCTTTACATAATCGTAATAAGGCTAATTTGGTGCTTTAAATATGATTTAAAGCAATGCGAAGAGATGGCCATTAATGGTTGACCCACAAGGTCAAGCTTCAAAATGGATCAAAAACTTGGAGAAAAAGCGAAACTTGGTGATTGTCAAACTAGCAGATAATGATTTCGTTCGACGCTTGGAGACTGCGATACAGTTTGGCAAACCGGTAACAACAAACTCCATTTACCAAAAACAAAAAAGTTTTTTAAAAGCGTTTTTATCAGATGAGAGTTCAGTTTGAAACAAAAACATTTTTTTTGTTTACTTTTCAGTTCCTCATTGAAAACGTGTTGGAGGAATTAGACCCCGTCCTTGAACCCATTTTACTGAAGCAGACGTTCAGACAAAGTGGTTCTTTGTGTATTAAACTGGGAGACGCCATCTTGGAATATAATCCTGACTTCCGGTAAGAGCGATTCTGTCATAATTGTTTTCTTTTTTTGTCAGTTTTGTCGTTTTTATCTAACTTATCCCGTAACTTGTCGTTGTTATCCCGTAAGGATGTATATCACGACGAAGCTAAGAAATCCTCACTACTTGCCTGAGATAGCGGTCAAAGTGACCATCGTCAATTTCATGATCACCAAGGACGGTCTGCAAGATCAGCTTTTGGGAATTGTCGTAGCCCGAGAGAACCCCGATCTTGAAGAAGAGCGAGTCCAGCTGACCGTCCAGTCTGCAGAGAACAAGAGACAGTTGAAAGAGACCGAAGACATGATCCTCGAAGTCCTGTCCTCCTCGAAGGGGAACATTCTCGAGGACGAAACTGCAGTGAACACACTCTCCTCCGCGAAGACCCTCGCCAACGAAATCCAAGCGAAGCAAGCGGGCGCGGAGGAAACGCAAAAGAAGATAAGCGAGAAGCGTTTGGAGTACGAGCCAATCGCCGACTACTCGTCCATTTTGTTCTTCTGCCTAGCTGACATGGCCGGCATTGATCCCATGTACGTCTACTCCTTGAGCTGGTACGTGAACTTGTACTGCAACTCGATTGACCTCGCGGAACGCTCAGAAGTGCTCAAAGACCGGCTGGCCAACTTGGAGGCCCACTTTACCTACTCCCTCTACGTCAACGTCTGCCGGAGCTTGTTTGAAAAAGACAAGTTGCTCTTTTCCTTCAAGATGTGCATTCAGATTATGGACGCCCAAGGGAAAATCAACAATACCGAGTGGATGTTTCTCCTGACGGGCGGTGTGGGTTTGGAAAATCCCAACCCGAATCCTGCAGACTGGATTCCGATTACAAGTTGGGACGAACTGTGTCGGTTAGACGATGTCACCGCATTTACTGGGATTCGGGATCATATCATAAAGAATTTGGGCGAGTGGAAAAAGATTTACGACAGCAGCTATCCCCAGAACGAGCCCTACCCAGAACCATACCAGTCGACATTATCTCCATTCCAAAAGCTGCTCATTTTACGGGGTCTTCGTCCAGACAAAGTCGTCCCTGGAGTCCAGGAGTTTGTCGCGCTCAACATGGGACAAAAGTTCATCGAGCCGCCGCCCTTTGACTTGTCCAAGAGTTACATGGACTCTCAATGCTTCATCCCGCTGATTTTCGTCCTCACCCCCGGGGCAGATCCGACTGCCATTTTGTTAAAGTTCGCAGAGGACATGGGATTTGGCGGATACAAGCTTCAGGCCTTATCATTGGGCCAAGGCCAAGGGCCTATTGCAGTACGAATGCTGAACGAGGCGGTTAAAAACGGCTCGTGGGTGGTTCTCCAAAACTGTCACTTGGCGAAGAGCTTCATGCCAACTCTGGAGAAGATGTGTGAAGATCTCACGCCGGATACAACACATCCCGACTTCAGACTCTGGCTGACCAGCTACCCATCGCCAGACTTCCCAGTGTCTGTGTTGGAAACTGGTATCAAGATGACCAACGAGCCTCCGAAGGGGCTGCGTGCCAACATTCTCCGCTCCTACTTGAGCGACCCCATCAGCGATACGGACTATTTCGATGGCTGCAAAAATCCGCAAAGTTTCAAGAAGCTCTTGTTCGGCCTCTGCTTCTTCCACGCCCTCATTCAAGAGCGACGCAAGTTCGGGCCGATTGGATGGAACAATCAGTACGAGTTTAACGAAACTGACCTGCGAATCAGCGCCCTTCAGCTACGAATGTTCATGGATGAATACGACGACGTCCAGTATGACGCTATTCGCTATTTAACTGGCGAGTGTAACTACGGGGGGAGGGTTACAGATGACTGGGATCGTCGTACACTTGCCACTATCCTCAGAAAGTTTTACACGCCTGCGTTGGTGGAAGAAGATAACTTTGCTCTGGACCCGCAGGGTCGGTACAAGGTCCCCAACCCAGGAGAACACGAGGACTACATCAAATACGCGTTGTCATTCCCGCTTGTCGCCAATCCGCAAGTATTCGGAGTGAACGAAAACGCGGACATAACCAAGGACAAGAACGAAACGAACTTGCTGTTCAACAGTATTCTTCTCACTACGAGCAAGATAACGTCCGCTGGAGGGAAGAAAACACCGGATCAACTTGTCATTGAAGTGGCCGCCGACATTTTGGCTAAGCTGCCAAATGACTTTGACACTGAAGGCGCCCTCAAAAAGTATCCGACCACGTACAATCAGTCGATGAACACTGTACTTGTCCAGGAAATGGTCCGCTTCAATGTCCTCCTGAGTCTGATTCGAAGCAGTTTGATAAACGTGCAAAAGGCGATTCGCGGATTGGTCGTGATGAGTACAGAGCTGGAGGGCGTTGTTCAAAGCATTCTCACCGCCAAGATCCCTTTACTCTGGATGAAAAAGTCGTACCCGTCACTGAAGCCGCTGGGCAGCTACGTAAACGACTTTCTAGCGAGACTCCAGTTCCTCCAGGACTGGTTCAATGATGGACCCCCAACAATGTTCTGGATCTCTGGGTTTTTCTTCACCCAAGCGTTTCTCACGGGAGCCCAGCAGAACTACGCGAGAAAGTACCAAATCCCCATCGACTTGCTTGACTTTGACTTCCTCATGTTGGAGGATATGGACTACACGGTGCCCCCAGAGGATGGTGTCTACGTCAAAGGATTGTTTATCGAAGGAGCTCGCTGGGACCGGCAAATTAAAGAGCTGAACGAGTCCCAACCGAAAGTCCTGTTTGACAGTATGCCTGCCATTCATATAGTACCTTTGCTCAAGAAGGACCTGATTTTGAAAAACTGCTACATCGCCCCAGTCTACAAAACCGCTGAGCGAAGAGGCGTGCTTTCTACGACAGGACATTCGACAAACTACGTCGTCAAAATAAATGTTCCGTCACAAAAGCCGCAAGAGCACTGGATCATGCGAGGAGTTGCTCTTCTCTGCCAGCTTAGCATTTGAAATCGTCAGCGTTCGATGAGAATATCTTTTATCGCTGAAACAAAACAGAACTATTTAAAATAAACTACGAATCATATTTAAAAAACTGGTCAAAAGTTACTAAAAATCATTGGTCAACATTATCTCATACAAATCTGCAACCACTATTTTTACCCTGATAGCTTTTTTCTTACTTGTGCGTCACTTCGTCACACTGCTTGCGGAAAATAAAATCACAAAACTGTACGGAAGGGACAACTAAGCCGCATAAATAAACCGGACGTCAGCTCAGCATTTCTTCCTCTGACATTTTTAACATTTGAAGCTCATGAAATGCAAATGTCAATATCATTTATCTTGCAAGAAAAATGTTTTCTGTCTAGATTTGGCAGGATTTCATTTGATTTTCAGTACTGAAATTAGAATTAGAATGGAATTTGTTTTCATTATGCAAATAATTTCTCCTCGCCGTCAACAGCATTTTAAATATTTGGTTGGATGACACGCTTTAGATGCATGGAAAGCTCGAGAAGAAAAAAAAGTTCAGCTGTCAGCTCTCCCGCTCATGCAAGTGTTTCGCTGAATCCAGTACGAAGCTGCCTGTTTGACAGTTCCGTGTTTCAGTTTTTTTTCAGTTGATTTGTAAACAGTGCTGCTGCCAATTTCCAAGGATAACTGATCGAAGACATGGATGATTTATCGAGTTTCATGGCCCACGGCTACGATGCAGTCGCCCAAGAGGCTTTATCGGCTGGACAGTTCGCGGCTCCACGAATGAGGAATCCATTACAAGGAAAGTAAGTTAACGGTTTAAATCTAGATGACTTACCTTGCAGGGACGATCTGAAATAATTTGACATTTTATGTAGAGACCTGAGAGGGTGTACGTTTGAAGTTGACGATGACACCGAAGAATGGCGGTTGTGGGCTGACGACGAAGCCGATGTCTATGATGAGGAGACGTATGCTCTCTTTGACAGATATGAACCACGTCAGGAAACAAGGCTCAAGATCATGAGGTGTGACGAGGATGAACTTCACGCGAAGCCAACTGTGTTCGATGTCTCTGTGGAGGAAGCGGCCAACTTTGCTCCCTATGAAGACCTTATGGAGAACGTTGACGACTTGGGACTCGTGAAAAAACAGGTTGTCAGAGCGGGCAGTGGGCAAGCCATCCCGAAAAATTGTCGTTTGTACTTTCACTACGTGGCGTACGCGGAAGGGCAACTTGAAGCGCACGATTCTACTCTGAACCGGAAGTATCCACATTCTGTTGATATGCGAGATCCTACCAATCTTCTTCCGGGCTTGCTTCTAGCTGTTCTGAGCATGGAGCTTCGAGAAACTGCAAGGTTCATTGTGGACCCGGAATTGGCTTATGGTGAATCGGGATGTCCGCCTCGTATTCCTCCAAGTAAGAGTTGATCATCCTTGAATTTTATTGATGACTGACTGGAGGACTCATTTTTGATTGGTTTCCAGGTACAAGGATGTTATTCATTGTGGACATTGTCCAGTATGTGCCCGAGGAAGTATTAAACACTCCATTGTTCATGACGCCGGACCAACGGAATGCATTGCCGTTTGAAGAAATCAAGAAGGTTTGTACACATCTGCGTACCCAGGGGAATGGCTTCCATGAGATAAGAGATAGTCAGAGAGCTATTGCCAAGTGGAGGAAGGCTATAAACATTCTCGAGGACTATTCCATCACTGGGGAGGAGGATGATAAGCAAAGAAATGAGCTCGTCTACACTCTCTACGCTAATCTTGCTTTGGAGTACTTGAGGACAGAAAAGCCAGCGCAAGCTTGTAGTGCTTGTAAGCTCGGCTTGAAACTGGTTGATGGAAAAGCCAGTGCAAAGCTGCTGTACAGGTAAAATCAAACTTATACTAGGCTGACGTATTTTAATTGATGTCTGGTGTACATTTAACTTTCTCTTCTTCCAGGTTTGCCAAAGCTAAACTTATGCTGAATGATTATGAGGCTGCCAAGTCACTCGTCAAAAGGGGACAGAAGATTGATCCAAACCCTGACTTTGAAAAACTGGCACAAGAGGTACTCCTGTAACGGTTTTATGGAAAAAATGAATCTGTTAATGTTGCGTATTGTAGTAAGGATAATTTTCTGTGCCCAATTCCAGATTTCGTTGGAAATAAATAAGCATCGTGCTACTGAGAAGAAGCTCTGGGGTGGTATATTCCTAAAACCAAATCGAAAAAGTAATCCTGGTGGTAAAAGGGCGGAGAATGGGACGCGTTTTGAACTAAGTCACGGAAATAGCGTCCAGTTGGAAGTAAAAAGAAAACCTCAAGTTCGCGAAGTTAGGTCGGAAACTTGTAATGTTATAGACAACGTACCGATGACAATGGACGGACAAGTCTCGTCATGCTCAGTCCAACGTTTAACACCTGTAGCCACTCAATGCAATCCCAAGCTTTGTGGCAATGATGTGAAAACAAGCGTCAACACCATCGTGAAGAAAATTTCGGGTGCTTCGGAACTTCTGGATTTGGTCAGCAAGCTAGAAATAGACTATGAAGAGGAAGACGACGTGCCCGATCACCTCTACAGCAGGGAAGGATACAAACCACCTTCATGGTATCTAGATGATGACGAGGATTAAATCTCGTCATTGGCAAGTGGACTTATTAGAGTAGCAGCAGCAGTTGTATTTTGTTTCCTGTTTCTTAGATTATATTTGAGTAGACACGAACTTTCAATTTCACCTTTATTTTTTTTACATGAAATGAGCTTTAAGAACCCCCGTGTTCAATATGGGGAAATTTACGTTGCAGATTTTTTATACAACAACTAAATGCTGACAAATATACTGAACTCTTAAAAATAAAAATATCTTTCTACAGCTTGCACAAAACAAAGCAGTTAAAATAAGGTACAGTCTTAAAAAATAAATGCTAGTCAAAATTTACGTACTTCACCAACTTGCAAAATGTTAGTCAGCAATTCATTGGTCAACATTAAATCGTCAATAATCCTACACATCATTATTGCATAAAATGTTACCTTTTTGGGGCGCCTGTTTTTTTTCTACAGCGATTTCAGAGTTCTTGAAAATAAAGCGTGACAGTTAATATTAATTATTATTCTCTAAACTATACATACCTTCGAGCTTACGCTATGGTCGAAACCCAATATTGGATATGTCTTGCCAGCAGCAGCGCTTTGTCATATTTTCGGGTATAACTCATGCATAACTTGTATCGCCGGTTTTGATCCGGATTCCGGACGTTGTACAAATCACGCACTCATTCATGCAAAAATCATAAGATACTGTAGCATACGGTAAGCGAGATATTTTTGTTTCTGTGCAATTTGTTACCGTTATGTCTTCTGGCCAGATAAGGTAAATTCATATCACGGATCGAGGTAGATGATGAGGTAAAAGTGTATCATAATTTATTTCGTCTGTCTGTAACATGTAACAGCTCCGTAAAATTGGAAGGAGCCTTCTTGTTCAAATAGATATAGGCATATAACTGAGGAGCAGCCGGAGTCTAAGCATCATGTCAGGTCTCAGGACCTATTGGGACTGGTGATGCTTCCTATCTTTCATTATGTCACAATCATTTTTTGTTTAGCACAGGAGAATTACGTGATACTCGCAGGACGTCAATTTTAAAGGGAATATTCAGTAAAAATGAGACTTTTTGAAGCGAGCGAAGTAGTTTCATAAAAGTAGCGATGAATTTTGTGTGTTAACAAATTGTCGGCGAGTAATCGGGGAACACTCCGGATGAATTTGTCAGTACTAGTTAAAAACTGCCGATTTCTTGACATCAGACAGACAGACACCGATGAGCTATGTATTTTCACTAGCTTTTTTTCGTTTAAAAAATTTTCTACAACCCTTGGCGCACTCACGTACGTTCTGTACCTTATATAATGTCGCAGCAAACAAACCATTAAAATTTTCCTGCAGGTTTTTAGCTTGATATTTATTATGCAGAACAGGTCGTCCATTGATAAACAGGTTCATTTTTAAAAGACCACTTTGTCAGCTTTTGAGTTTGTCACGAAAACTCTTTGTTGCTCTCCGCAA
>VICI01002122.1:0-18098 GCA_019593645.1 Akabosia matsudoensis | reverse complement strand
CCACTAGGGTCAGATAGGGCAAAGTTTAGATTTTGGCCAATTTTCACCCCACTTGGTGCAGTGATAATTTGGGACTCTTGCAGCATCTCTATTGCTTTTCCGCCTAATCGGCCAACCCTAGGGATCAGAGATGGGGTCTACAAGGGTCGGTTGGGTCGAATTTTAAATTGTGGCTGATGGTCAACAATCATGTGGTCAAAGTTTCAAGCTTGAACGATTGGCGGTTGTTAAGATTTCGCGGATTTCGAGGACAGGCGGACAGACAACCAATACGATTTTATAAAGTAGCTTTCGCTACTTAGTAATCATATAAATTCACAATACCGGTTGATAATTTCTCATACGGACAGACTGAGAAACAAACACGTTCCACAAAATGCATGTGCGATAAACTATAACTGAAAAGGTTTTTTTATTTTCTCAAATGATACAGTGTTGGAAAGCCCCCGATGCATGCAATCAGAACACAACGATTCTTACGCTGCTTTTTCCTGCATGCATGCTATATACTTTCTCCAGCACAGCGCTATGTCGTATCAAGTCACCCCACTATACATATCGCTTTTACACACGCTGTAACACGAAGTGAAAGCACGAGATACTCCATCTATCGTACGTACATTGACAAGAATCTATTGATCGCTTTCTCTAGTTACTCGCGACTGATTGATATTTTTCTTTTAACAAAAAAAATGGGTCGTTTAAAATACAGTGTTTGGAAACCGCCCAAACACGTACATACGTATATAAAACTTTGCGTTATAATCGCGATATTGTACAAAATAACGTCTCGTGGTCAAATAAGTAACAACGTAGTTAAACGTAAAACACTTCCAAGCGTACTTATCATCGGAGCGAGGAAATGCGGAACAAGAGCTCTCATCGATATGCTCAATTTACATCCACAGGTAGGTCCATACGTGTACACGATTTTATTTTTACGATATCTAGCAACACGGTTTGTTTGTTTACAGGTGGAGAAAGCTCAATTGGAAGTCCATTTTTTTGACCGTGACGAGAATTACGAGCGAGGTTTATCATGGTACAGGTCAAAAATGCCTGAAGTATCTGAAAACCAAATATCGATAGAGAAATCGCCAAGCTATTTTGTTACGCCTGAAGTACCAGAACGTGTGTACGGGATGAATAATACTGTTAAACTTTTACTTATCGTTCGGGAACCTGTTACTCGCGTCATTTCTGATTATACTCAGATTTATTACGTATGTATCGTTCAAACATGAGCATTTTTGAACTGTTGTATGCACTGCACTACATATCACGTTCGCACGCTTCAGGTTCACTGTTATGATTACGTACGAGTAAAAATTAATCGCACCTTAAATCCGCAATATCACACGCACGTATGCATGTTCATGTACATGAATAAAATGTAAAATAAAGTTCTTGTGGGGATAGTACGCGAATTCGAGCATTAACGGTCAAGTTTCGAAAGGACTCCCACCACCTCCACCACCGTTAAGCTCGTTAATTTTACATCCTGACGGGTCTATCAACACAAACTATAAAGCGATACGGATTTCTATTTATTCTCGATATCTTCAGAGGTGGCTGGATATTTTTCCTACTTCACAAATACACGTGATTGGTAAATCCATACATATGAGTTAAAAACACGTAACGTTTTTTGTAACGGTTTTATGATGTGTTTTAGATGGTGATGCGCTGATCCGTGACCCATTCACACAATTGCAGGACGTTGAAAAGTTCCTGAACCTCGAACCCAAATTAAAGCGTGAAGATTTCTATTTCAATTCCACGAAAGGGTTTTACTGGTAAGATTACATGAGTGAAAAAATTATGTTTGTTTATGAAAAAATTTAAAAATGAACGTTTATTTAGTTGGAAGAAAGAGATGCCAAGTGGGAGTTTCCCATACTACTCGTATTCGAATGAGACGCATAATACTGTTCACTGTTTGAACGATAGTAAAGGAAGAAAACATCCGAATGTAGGACGCCAACTTGTACGGAAACTACGAGAATTTTATAAACCTTATAATCAACGGTTTTATGAAATGGTTAATCGAGATTTTGGGTGGCCAGAAAATTAAGCGTTCAATAAAATAAAAAAATATGGTTATTTATGATGGATGGCGAGTTTGGTTTGATTGAATGGTGAATGAATAATATTCTGGGTAGTACAGTTATTCGATAGTTTGCGATCACGTACCTTTAAAAGTTTTCGAACTCCTTCGAACACAAGTCCCATAACTTCATAAACTCAAAACTGGGCGCAAACTCGAGCTATAACTTCCGACGGAAGGATTGTTTTGAAAACAAATCATATAAAAAATAATGTTCGCATGAATCACATACAATATTTTAGGTTCATGACTGTTTGTATCCATGTAAATCTCAATTTTCATATCCATGGTCCTTCATAGTAATATAATATCCGTTTACAAAACATAACGCAACGCTAAAACGCTTCTTTTTTTTGTACAAAAAGGAAAAGATATTGTATCTTTACTGTAATTTCTTTTTTTTTTTTTTGTTTGTTTGTTTTGTAAACACAACACAACGTGTGATTTTATAATTGATAAAAAAAAAAGTTCTTGAAACGTATGATTTAGTAAGGTGAATAATACGAAGACCCACGTGTTGACGTCATCATTATACGGCCTGAAGTTGAGATTATTGACGAACCGCGTCTAAAACAACACACGATCGTTAGGTTAAAAATAATTTATCACGATTAATGCGATTGATTGTACCTAGGAAATCCTCGATGAGCGCCTCTGTATCCAGCTAAGAAACGTCCTCCACCCCGCCCTCTTCCACGTACAACTGCAGGACTTCCACGAGGAGGTCTGTCTGTTGCACACAAACCTGGACGGTTTGTTCGTTTTATCATTACCTAAAAGCATGAACGTAAAAATACGTTAGTATCAAGTAATCACGATTACGTGTTAGTTTCACTTACTTTGATCTGTCTGCCTCGAAACAAACTCTGATCTAACGCTAAACTTGTGTTGACACTTTCCTTGTCTGCAAACTCAATGTACGCAAATCCTTTAGGATGTCCATCATACTTGTTACAAAGGATCGTCACTCGGTTGATACTACCACAACCATGAAAGTGTTGCTAAAAATACACACAATAATTATAACCACTTAACCAAAAGAAACTATTTAAAATACACTTTTATGTTCGTATACTTACCTCAAGTTCTTCAGCAGTAGCCCCGTAATCGACATTCCCAACATAAATACTCCTTCCATCAACCTCCATTTTTTCTTCGATGCTGAGTGATGAAGGGAATAGCCCTGAGTTTGATAAACTTCCAGGGTTATTAGAAGATCCAGGAGATGAGTTTATTCCTTGAGAACCTTGCGATCCCATTTGTCTGTCTACTTCAGACTGAAGTTGTTTTAACTTTTCAGCTTCTTCTTCCATCTCACGAACACGGGCTTTTATTGCTTCCAGTTCCTATTCAAAAAGTAACGTAAATTTAAAAAAAAAAAACTAACACGATACTTAAGTTATCCCGTTTAACCGTGTGGATATGTTACCGAATCATCCATCATCGTAACGTTATCGTTAGAATCCTGTGATGAAGCTTCACCTCCAGTTCCTTCTGTCGCATTTCCAACACCTCCACTACTCCCTTCATTCCACGCAGTTACACCGTCTTGAAGTTCTTCATCTTCTTCCTCCTCATGATCCTCTACTTCGTCAACACTATCGTCCATCATCTTCTGCTTTTTCTTCAACACTTTAATACGACTCGTCAAACTTTATAAAATACTTACTTTTAAAAATATATTATCTTTTAATCGCGTGATTTGTTCGCACAGCAGCGTTTAACAACACAACGTAAACACTGTAAACAAGTATCGTTGAACCTGTCAGTAAACATGACAAGTTTTTAACATCATCATATGGGATTCAATATTATTATGAATATTACGTTTTTTTTTNTAAACATGACAAGTTTTTAACATCATCATATGGGATTCAATATTATTATGAATATTACGTTTTTTTTTTCTTCTTCTCAACGACAGGATTTTTATAGCGACATCTGGTGTGTTTACTATCTCATACAACGGCGTTTATAAAGGTGTGTGTACGTTACTTGCCTTAATAACCACTAATTATCCGTGTCATTATACATTTTAACGTGTAATTTAACACGTAATTAAACTAAAATACTTTGTTTAATATCTTAAACCTAATAATTTTAAGTGTACAAAGCACAAACATAAGAAGTCGTGGTGCTACACTCAACTTGAATTTCCGCAGTGCTACACTCACCTGTGCGTGAGTAAAATGCATTTTTTTTGTTAGGTTCTTGTAGCTTATACGCCGGCACAGCGAGTCGTGAAAAAAAAGGGAAGAGAGAAGAATAGAATCTCCATAGCATTTTCTTTCTTTTTCTACGCGTAACGTAACATCACAGCCAGTTGAGAGTAGACTGTGTGTGTGTGTGTGTAAAAAAAAAGTCCCCATCATGATTAAATAAACGATACTGAAGAATATTAACAAAAAAATTATATATTTTTATTAAAACAGAAAAGTTGATAAACTGTGGAGGGGGAGAGTGATTTGTATTTGTAAATAGTAAAAGATTTCTGAGTAGTTAACATAATTAAAAGCCGTAATACATCATCATGATGATGGGAGGTGATGGAGCGTCTGGGGGTGGGAATACAAACCAGTTTATCGGGAGTAAAATATCTTTAATTAGTAAAAGTGAGATTAGGTATGAAGGAATACTTTACTCACTTGATTTGGAGGAAGCTACGATATCGTTACAGAAAGGTAAGATATTTCAGTTACCACCGATGGGATGTAACGATTCGTTAATAACACCCGCTCTTTTGTGCATATAGTTCGGTCGTTTGGAACAGAGGATCGGATGACATCACGACCTGTAGGACCTAAAGATGAGGTGTACGAGTTTATTATATTCCGTGGGGCTGACATCAAAGGTATCGATGTGCTTGAACCTCCACCTCAAGGAAAAGAAGAAGAGTCCGAGCCTGTTGATCCTGCTATCGTCGAAGTTCAGCATTATGTAAGTTTAATTACGTGTGTGTTCGGTATCAGCTGATTTTCTAATTCTTCATTTAACTTAACGTTTTGTGTTGATATTATACACAGCAACCTCAGGCACCGCAGCAAGTGCCAAGCGCTCAAAATGCGTCAGTTGGAGGATCTGGTATAGCGTTAGATACCCGGGCGTTTGGAGGTAATGGGTTTGGTGGACCACCTGTGCTCACTCAACAACCAACACATCCGATACCTACCGGCGCTCCTATTCATCAAGGTTTCTCGCTTGGAGTTGGGTTTGGAAATGGCGTCCAAGAACAAAGTCGCGGGGGAGCAGCAGCAGCTGCTGTAACTGGACCACCTGGTAAGTCATGTGTTTTTTTTAAATCCCCAATTACCGTAATAAAGTGTTGATAATCGGTACACCTGTAATATTCGTAGCACCTGGAGGTAACGTTGGAGTATCTCAATCGCACGGACTTGTATCTCCACGGGACGGAGCGCAGTCTCACGATGCAAAGTCTCCATCATCACCTGAGAACCGTGGTGGTAATCAGTCTCGTCGTTCGTATGCGCCACGTGGACGTGGAGGATCAAACGACTCACAACGTGGAGGTATTCAAACTCAGCCGCAGCAGCAGCAGACACAACATCATCAAGGTCAACGTGGAGGGTATTCTCAAGCACGAGGAGCTCAAGCTTCTAATCGTGGTGGTGGTGGTGGAGGGTATTATCAATCCCGTGGGTATGTAAATGGTGACGCAAGAGGACAAGGGCAAAGGAAGTTTTATCGACGTGGAGAATTAAAAGGAAATAAAAAAATAACGTTTGATGGGGAGTTTGATTTTGAAAAAGCAAATGAAGAGTTACAAAAAGCGTTAATGAAAATAAAAATTGCGGATGGAGCTGAAGGGGAAGATGAAGAAGAAGAAGAAGTTACTCAGTCAAACGTGGCAGAGGAAGTTGATAAAGAAAATGAACGTAAAGAGTTCTATCAAAAAGATAATTTCTTTGATAATATCAGCTGTGAAGCTTTGGAACGGAAACAGGGGTAAGTGTGAAACCTCATATTCAAATCTTCATGTCATTGGAATATTCACAAAACTCTTTTATCTTTTGATTTATGTAGCAAACGTGAACGACCTGACTGGCGAGCAGAGCGTAAATTAAACGCAGAAACGTTTGGACTTCCAATGAAACCTGGAGGTTCACGAGGAGGTGGAAGTTCCTCAACATATTACCGTGGAGGTGGTTATCATTCGCACAACAATTACGGATACAACAATTATGGTGGTCGTGGAGGTTATGGAGGTTATGGTGGAAGTCGTGGTGGTCAATACCGTGGGTACAGAGGTGGTGGTCGAGGTTATGGACGTGGTTCACGTGGAGGAAATAATAATCCTGAACGTAATATCGAACGTGCAAACGCTGGAGCTCCAAAAGAATAGTAGGATCAACGTGTGTCTCTGTGTTTTTTTTTTGTCAAAAAAGTTGTCACCCCGATTGTCTTGTGTTTTTTTTTTAGCCGATTTGTAAAAAACAATTTGTAATTTTTATCTCTCTCTTTCAAAAAAACAAAATAAAATGGTGTTCGATTTTTAAATCACGGGGTGGCGTACGCGTGTGTATGTTTTTTTTATTTATTATTTCTTTTGCTTTGTAAATCTCAATAAAAAAACAACAAGAATCGTTTCAAATAAATTTTTTTCTTTTTCGTGTGTGTTTAAAATTCTTTCGTGTTTCTTCATGTTCAGTCTTTATCACTAACGAATTCAACACGGTTATGATTTTTTCTTTACATTTTCAGGTTACAGTTACATGTTTAAGCACAATCGTTTAAAATTATTAATCCGTCGATTTTGGCACGATTTTTTACAGATTACTTTGGTGTGTGTGTGTGTGTACGACATTTTTTTTTTTAAAGATAAAAAATACATATGTTCTTCTTAAGCTCAGGTTTTTAATTATTGCACTACGATATTGAGTCATGATTGATTGATTGATTGCTTGCTTGATTGGTATTCAGTAGAAACATGCGGATCCGTAGCTATTATAACATCCATACGCATGTTCGTAGAAACTTGATGTTGGAGAGTACATGGATCCTTGTAAATGGGAGCCTCCACCACCTCCCGACACATATGATGGCGTTGAAGGATCAATTACTGAACCTATTGGTCTGCATGATGATGAGTTATTCGGTGGGGTTGTTGATTGACTGCTGCTGATGTTGTTGCTGCTTGATAAACACAGCGGTGGCGGTGGCAAATAGTCGTCAAATGACGAGTACCGCGATGACGTTGTAAAGCAAGCTCGTGGTGAAACGCCTATCGTTGGAGCTGAAGGCGATGGTGTCACTGTCGGCACGTTTTGAAACACGTAGTTTCGTGAGTTATTATTGTCCCAGAATTGACAGCCTTGACAATGGAAACGGCATGCGAACGTTACTTTTGCGTCGTCTTGTAAATAAGTAGGCTGCTTTGCACACACTTTCGTCTCGTCTATTTCTATACGGAACTCAAACCGGTCGCTGAAACCGTCACAGCTTCCGGGCACGTAGGTTGCCTACAAATACGAACGATCAGGGATTTGTACACATTACAAATTATATCTTGTAGATTTGCATGGCTTTTTGGTATTTACTCACCTGAAAATCGACAAACTCTTTCCAGTCGTTGTACGTGTACCTGACATACACTGACTTGTGAAAATCTAGATTCATGACTCGAACAGTTCCTTTAATCACGTGCTTAGACGGAAGATTCGCCACAGTCTCTTGCGTTAAAAACGCATTCTCCAACAGCACCTTTGAACGTTAATCAATATTATTCAAACCATCAAGTTAAAGCGGTACACATTTACAGCGTTGCTGCGGTTGTGAGATTTGTTACCTTTTGATCTCTGATTTTATCGAAAAAGTCTGGCATGGTGACCGGCTGATGGAACAACGGTACAAAGTTAAGCGTTGATGTGCGTGTGATTGTGCTTCCAAAAGGTTTGCTCCAGTCAGTCAGCGATGTTGTTGGGCTTCCTACTGATGTAGGGCCATTATAGTCAGGGATGTGCAGGTCTCTGTAAATAAATTTGTACCAAGTTAACGCAAATGTGTGCAAACGTGTTTGTATTTTAAAATGTTTCCATTCATACCTGTACGCCTCTTTGGGCACGCGAGGAATTTCGTCAAGAAACACTTTAATGTCAGTAAGATCAAGTCCCATGGCATCTGCAAACCTGACGATTTTCTTCATAGGCGTTCCAGGCGGTGTTTTACCAGATTTGAGACTGGAGCTGCGTTGATATTTAACCCGAACATTTGACTGTTCGAGCTCATTTGGTGGAGGTGCCGTGGTGCTAGGGGGCCCTTCACTTGTGTCACTAGAACTGGAAGAATTTGACCGTGTGCTTCCATTCCCTTCCACTATCGTGCTGTTACTTCCTCCAGTTCCGTAGTCACTTGTAAGCTCTTCGTCCGGCCCATAGTTAACGACCTCGTCAAAGTCGTAAAAAATCTCCGATGCAGTCGCAGATGAGTCTTCGTTTGGACTGTTATTCGAGAAATATTCTGAAGATGAAACAGACGACTCTTGCAAATGCGATTTTAACTTCATTTGCAAATGAGCTGCAAATACATGCGAAGAGGACGAAGACGAGTTTTCCTGTTGCGTGGGATCCGGGTGTTCCGCAGTTGGTGAAGATGGAGACAAACACGAGATTTCTACAGAAAACAGTATTTTTTAATCATTATCATGTAATTATCTAATCATGCGTGTGTATGAGTAATATCACGTGACTAACCAGTAGTATCTTCTTGATTGTTAGTTGTGTTGATTTCTAGACTAAGTTTGGCCGGTGCTCGTGTGTTGTCACACACCTCCATCCCAAATAAACAAAACGCATCAAACTTTTTTGAAACTTTGGAAGGGTTTTTTAAAAAAAAACACTGAATCGTGATTAAATCGTGATTTTAAGTATTTCAGGTTAACTCGTAAGGCCGATGAACTGTAAATCACAAACACGCGTTTTGATAGCGATTTAAGTGATTTGATTCTTCTTTTGGAGAGAAAACACTAAAAATCACGTAAGTTGGAAGCGAAAACGCAACATGGAGTGGCGTATAGAACAGGACAGAAAAAAAATATACTTAAAAAACTTGTTTTTTTTTTCTCTACATTAGCTGAAGGTCGTAACTGTACTAAAAAAGAACGATTCCCTCTGTTCACTGTATAGCGTATATATCGGGTGATCTTGCACAAACTTCTTTTTAATCATTACATGTGGTTGGGTTGTGATATCTTCGTATGTGTCCACGAACGGGGAATGTGATTTTTTTTTTTTTACTTTTGCGTTGTAACGTTGGAGGTTAGTGTAACGTGATGTTCACGTGATTTTTAGTTAGAAAGTTTTTTTCTTTCCAGAAAAGGATTTTACTCGTATCGTTTCGCTCGGAGGTTTTGGAATGAATGGGTTCATTCAGCTTTTGGACAAGCAGTTTTATCACGTGGTTCTGTTTATGCGTAGGTAGGTGTGTACTCGAAGGGCATTCAATAAGGGGACACGTACGAAAAGGGTTCAAAACAATTGGATGTGACTTTATGACTCATGAAACGCATGTTAATCTGTTAACAATGGGCTTTTCATCACACATTTAGGTTAATTTTTAATCCTTGTATATCTAGATTTATCGTCCAGCTTACGGCGCCATTTGTTATGTATTTTGTGCGTGGTTCTTTAGTTTTCCAACTCAACACTTGGTATATAGCTTGGTATATACCAAGATTAGCACGACTAATCCGGATTAAGTCTTCTCTGAATCCCATCCCTGGTGTTTAACGCAAAAATCAACTGAATTGTCATTCAATTGCCGAGTAAACTACCGTGTATATGTGGTGAGTTATTTTTAACCTTTTCCAACGAAAAATGATGTTAACAACGGGGAAAATCGCGAAAAATTAAGAAAATAACATAGGTGTAACTATCTGACTGTGTTATTTTAACACTTTGATAAATATAAGTTTCGCTAATCTTTACTAAAAAAACTAATTGTTGTAAATTTAGTTTGAATTTGAAAAAAAATTACATTTCTTAACTTCTTAGTAGTTAAAGGTTCAACTTGGACAGGGGAAGTACTCTCGAACAAGAAGTATATGTACTTTACATTGCTCTGCGACTATAGTTCCCAGAATAATAAATTGCCAAACAACGCACACTTGGTTTCATCCACCCTTCATTTTTTTGTTGTAGGAACAATATTGTACGACATGACAGCACGGATAACAATGCAGGAGGTATAATTTTGTGGTGAACTCGAAACCCGTTGGGAATACTCATATCTTGGTAGCAAAAGGCCGCGCGCGCAGCTGTTATTCAGCTTGCAGATTCCGCTAATAGTTCAATGTTTCAGCAATTAAAGGACATGTCGTATGATGCGGATGTTTGGTTACCATCAAAGGAATTTCAATTTTTTGTTTGGAGAGTTGGAATTAACGCTGTTGAAGATCACCCGTACCTCACCCTTTTGTTTACGAAACCTATTATTAGAACCCTGTACAGAGTGCTGAATAGATAGATATTATAGTATGCATATCAAGAGGTATCTATGGAAACGGATTTAGGGATTTTTTGAGTCAGAGGAATCCGTCATAGGTGCCGTCAGTCCAAACTATGTCAGTCAGAATTTGACACAAACATGCTCTTATGACATTTCCAAAACAACTTTTGTCTGCAACTATAACGGCAACTGCGCTGAGTAGTTTTTGGGAGAAACATCGTGAACGCTGGTTTGTTTCCAAGGTCCGTAACATCTGTGACGGGTAATTCTACTGGTGGCAGCATATGGAAGTACTGCGCTATTGAATACAGTTTAAGGAATTTTTCACTTAGAGGAATCCGTCCTCGGGTAATCAGCCGGAACCCGAACTTTTGTTTTCATTCAAAGTCTTGGAGAAGCCATGGATAAATACATACTAGATAAGCACTTGTACATCAACAAAAGTTACGGTAATGTTTTGTTTATAATGCAGAACCGTGTCAACACGTATTACAGAATCCGGTGTTTAACCTATAGGTGATGGATCACGTAAACTTTCTGTTTTTCATTTGCCCACTCTTGACTTTACCATGATGACGGAAGTTCGGAACTTTTCTCCAATGTTTACATGAAAAGTTTATGTTTTTTTCCCCAACGTAACCAAACAAGCGACCTATTGTGAAATTGTAGAAAATGTCAACAATTTATGCATGATTGTGCGACGTATGTGGGTCAAAGTATTTTCATTTATTTTTGTCTCTGTTTATACGATTCACATAATACGATTTCATTATGAAACTTGTTAAAATTATGCGTGCTTGACTATCCGTTTACGTAAGATACGAGAGGAAATCGTGGGAGTATCGTAAAAATAATATTCTATAATACTGGATTTTGTAAGGTTTTTTGTTAAGCAGGACCGTGGTAACCTAACGTTACGGTAAATCCGGGCACTCATTCATGAGAGAAATTGAAACGCTGCTTCCAATGGTACTTTGAATAAGTATTCTTACGAGCTTCTATGCAAGTACAGGTGAACATGCGTTGGAGGAATTTTTACGTTTAGAAGAATACATTATGGAGTAATCAGCCGGAACCCAACCCCAACGATATAACGTTACGACAATCCTGACCATTACAGTTGATCAGAAAAAAAAACTTGATAACATGGATAAGAGCGTTTATTCGAATGTGAAAGGATTTGTTTCTTCTTCTCGTTCATTAAAAATTCTTTTTTTTGGTGGTGGTGGTGGAGTTGTTTATCATCATGATGAGTTTGGATGCATAGAGTAAAAAAAAAAGAAATGGCATTCACGTACTCCAAGAACAACCCAACAAGATAGTTTCTGGCAAGTTTTGTGGACATACCTACGTATTCTAAAAATGAAAATATCACGTACATAAATCTTGCACGTTTCCAACGCAGAAGGATTCATGACGCCAAAAACAAGACATTCGGCTCTGTAACAAGTTTACTTCAAATACTCACACCTACGCGATAATTCTCTTGTCAACCTGATACGTTCTCTATGAATGGGTTTGTTATTCCGGGGAATTTAAATCCACATGAAAAAAATATATATATATACAAAAAATGTGAAGCTTTTTTGTTGTGCGTTTTTGTTCATTGGGATCAACCTAAAAATTCAGAGATCTCAATAGTTGTGAAGTAATATAAAGAATAAAAAATGGAACGGGTAACTGGAAGTTCTGGAGGAGGACCTGACGTTTCTAACTCTCAGGCAGCAGCACAAAATCAGAAATCACAAGAGGAACAGATCCAAGAACAAAAACAACGACAGGAGGATTTTAAAAACACGGTTCTCAATCAAATACTCGATCAACAAGCCAGGGCGAGGTGTAAGTTGCAATGTTTAAAATTTAATCAATTTACGTTATTTAATATTTCGTTACGTTTTTTTTATAGTATCAACGTTATCACTTGCAAAACCTGATAAAGCGGAAGCAGTAACGGGTCTTTTAATAAACATGGCTAAGAATGGGACGTTTTGGTGCAGGTTCGAAAATTAACGAGGCTCAGTTAATCGATATATTAGAGAAAGTAGGAGGAGCTGGAGGAGGAATGAGTCACAGTCATAGCGGAGTTAACGTAAGAATTATGTTTATTATTGTGAATGAGATTTAATAACAATTAAACATGTGATTCATATGCGTATGATAATATTGTAGTTCACAAGACGATCACTTGATGACGACGACGATGATTATGCAAAAATAATGGAGGATTTGTGAGATATAACAAATTCATTTATTATTACTTAATTATTCATCGTTTGAAACGGGACTCCAGGACTGCTACCATCGTTCTCAAGATTGATGTTGTTTCCTGTACAGAAAAAGAACACGACACATGATCACATGGTCTTGTGTTCGTATCATAATGTTTAAGTACTTTGTTAACTAACCGAATTGAGAATAAAGCAACTTTTTTAACTCGTCCATTTCCGATTTGATTTCTGTCACGCGAGATTCTAAACCATCGATTTCGGTTTTTACACGGGACTTTAGTGCTGTTAAGTTTTCCTGTTTCATGTTCACGTGTTAATGTTTAAATAACCATGATTATTAAATATTAGAATTTCAAATTATCGAGTTTAAATATACCTGAACTTCATCGTTGGTAAACAACACGAACGACTCTCCGACGAGCATTGGGATTTCTAAATCAGGGTTTTCCATCAACACTTCGCTCAACAGTAAATCATTTTCTGCGTTCCTCGTCGTTGGTAAACAACACGAACGACTCTCCGACGAGCATTGGGATTTCTAAATCAGGGTTTTCCATCAACACTTCGCTCAACAGTAAATCATTTTCTGCGTCTTCCAAATGCGTCAACAGCGTCTACCCGGGAAATCACATGAGTGAATCGTTTGGTTTTTTGTAGTTCGTAATCGTGTAACTTACCTTTTTAACGGCAAGGGATTCTTGAATCTCTTCAATCCATCCGTTCATAATCGCGAACCTGTTAATTTTCTTTTGGTTCTCATGCGAAATATGAACATCACTGTCGCCCGGTTTTCCTGACATTTTTCTCAGTTTTCTTCTTTTTTTTAAATCGAGATTGTTGACTAAAAAATTAAATCTCACGCCTACACACGAAACAAAACACAGAGATCTCGCTCACAAATCAGCCAACAAAAAAAACTATCGACTACAAAATCTTTCCCGCATCGAAGTAACGGGGTAACGTGAGTAAATTCCCGCTCGTACTAGTACGGGAAATTTCACCTGTCCAAACAACAGCAGCTGCCGTGCCTGAGTGGTTAAAGGGTAGGACTTGAAATCCTATGGGGTCTCCCCTCGCAGGTTCGAATCCTGTCGGCAGCGTGATTCCATTTTGCGTATATTTTTTTTTCACGTCAAAAAACACACAAAAACGTAAACAAACAAACTTACGAGTTTTAAAATGTCTACCTATCAAGTCCCTGGATTTGAATTGATTACGAATAATAATCAGCCGTATAACAACGTTAATTTGGCAGTTAACGAGGTTGAGATTGATGACGCACAAACTGTTACTGTATATAGTTTGTATGATGATAACGCCAATAACGTTGATTCAGAACTTCCAAGACCGTCAGAAAATTTAAAGGTAACGAGGATTAACCTTTCACTTGCCACTTTTGCGAGAAAGCTTTAGTATCTTGAGTTTAGTGTGTGTACAAATATTTTCGTGTATGGAGAAGTCACAAAATTTTGTTTAAAAAAATATGTCGTGGCGTTCAAATGCAGCACACCAAATACCTCGTTTATATAACGCGTTTTTGAACCAACTTAGACATAATTTGAAATAAAATTCTTCACTTGTTGAACCCTTTCAAAAAACTTAACTAATTAAACATAATGTTCTGTTATATTTGAAGTTCATCACGAACGAGTACGGGTTTCTGGAGCTCCTGGAGGACACGTTAAATGATGACGATGAAAGTGACGAAGACGATTCTTCATCAACCTCTGAATCAAGTTACTCGTGTTCATCCTCCTCCTCTTCTTCTTCCTCAGATGATGAAGAAGAGACCCACACGCTCAAATTTCATAAACAAAATCCAAAAAAATTAAGCTCTTGTGTGACATGCGGATGCTACGGCTTATCATCCGAATTTTACGACAACACGCACTGTACGCGAGACTGTAATTTGATGTGTAAAGTATCCGAGCGTAATGAGGAGGTTAATACCTCTGGGGTGAAAACTTCTCCAGTGAAAAGAGAAAGGGAAGAGGAAATTATAGCAGAACCCATTGTGAAAGTAAAACGGGTTAAAACGTTAGATAACCCGTTTAAAATCAACCATGTTTTTGAGGCGATTGATCCACAACATCAGAGCTTGTTTTGTCCTGTTATCGTCACGGAGGTTAGAAAATCGGCTAAAATGCACATATGCGCGTAGTTTTCAAATTTAATACGAATATGTGTGATTACTTTAGGTCCTCGGCCACCGACTGCTGTTAAAATTCATCGGCTACGCGGATCGGTACGCGTTTTGGTGCAACGCGGATTCCGTGAATATATTTCCTGTCAGATTCACGCAAATATACAACAAGGGCCATCCCGATAACCAGTTACATTTCCATGGTCCTCCAAATTTCGACTGGGATACGTACGTACGGACTAACGAACACGCGATAATCGCTCCTGACCATTGTTTTCCGCATACAAGCGCGTTATTATCCCAGGCTAACACTAATATCCGCGTTGGAATGAAAGTAGAAGCTGTCGATCGAAGAAATAAGAATCTGATTTGCGTTGCAACGATTACGGCTGTGCTTGGAAATCGGTTTCTTGTTCATTTCGATTCATGGGATTCGGTTTATGATTACTGGACGTTTATTGGGAGGTTTGTGCGTAAAATTTTTGTCACTCAGTTAAATATGTTTTGAGTTGTTTGGTTTTTTTTTAAATTAACAGCGGGGATGTTCAGTATGTTGGGTACTGCAAGCAACATAACATTGATATCACTCCTCCACATTGTTATGGTATAATACTCATATTCATCGTTAACCTTTTGAACGCCGATTGTATTCGTTAACGTTTCATCGATATTTTACAGAAACGGCATCCGAGTTTGACTGGGAGGAGTATTTGAAGAAAACAAATTCAGTCGCATTACCACGAAGCACGCTGGGTCGTCTAGTATCCGTTCCTTATACTGTCGGTCAACAAGTCGAGGTGATCGATAAGGTGAGAAAACATACAATTTTTTAAAACCATTTTTCTTCGTGCAATGACCTCAAAACATCGATGATTCTACGATTTCCAGCGCTCACCCCGGTTACTCCGATTAGCATGCGTGACAAAAATCCAGTACGAAACATCAACTCTCAGTATTACGTTCCCAAGTTTAAAATCTCCAAATTTCGATTACGACATCCACGCATTTGACCCTGATTTACACGCACTAGGCTGGGGTAACCTTACAGGACACCCAGTCGTAGACGAAGATGATGAAGAAACAGAGAATTCTCCAGATCGAAGTTATTTCCCAACGTGTCCGAACCATAAAGTTTGTAAATCGGTTTGTAACGTGAGAGGGCCTAATTTTCCTGTTCATTCAAAAACACGAGATTGTCCATATTCCGTTCAAAACCTACACGAACATGAGCAACCAAAGTTTACAGATCGTGTGGTTGTGTTTGAAGATTCACATTATGATTTAGGAACAGGTGTGGATGTTAAACCGATAGTGCACCCTGCTGAAATGCGTGAACAAGCGTCACCGCAACAACATCCCGCACCGCCACCGCCCCTGCCACCACAAGAACGAAACACAGTAAAATTCGCAGGTAAACCGATAACACCAATAAACTTTAATGAATTTGAGAACACATTCGAGCTTCCCAAAAAACAAGACTTGATTACTTGGGATCATATTCGGATCGGGAAATTGGTGGAAAACGTTTGCTCAAACCTTCCAACAAAAACTTCAGTTGCTGAACAGTTTACGAATAATTTAATCGATGGAGAAAGTTTTTTGATGTTACGTCAGAATGATTTGACCGATTGTCTTAAAATTAAATTAGGACCTGCTGTTAAGATTTTTAATATCATTCGGTTAATTGAAACTAACAAATAAACTGTGAGGTTTGTTTGTTTTTCAGTATTCGTGGAATATTATTATTATAAGTATATTTTTGTCATGATAATTAGTGGTTTACAATAACACATATGACATTGTATTAACAAATTCACTTTTTCGAATTAAAGTGTTCATAACTATCAATCTTACATTACACGACATTGGAAGTTTTAACTTATCTTACTTGCATGACACGTTACGTTTGTACATGGACTATATAGTTCCAAAACATTTTCTACGCCAAACTGAATATTTCATTTCTTTACTTTAGTGTTAACCCTGCTTCAACCGGTACATTTGAAATATATCGGGATCTTCCTTGCTAACCAATTGCATCCTTGTTTTAAACTCTTTATGCAGTCTATCGCGCCAATTTTTAACCTGCTTCTTTACGCAGTCGAACATGCAAATTTTATACTTCCTAGTTGTACCAATAAAGATATACCTATTAGTATCTCTATTAGTATGACCTATGGACCCTTGCCATTTCCACATGGTGCTACAAAATGTCATGAAATTTGGCATACGGCACTTTTTTTAGTCAGGAGCGACCATTTCTTGATTTTCTATGTGACTAGCCAGTACGGAGTAACTATATACAAAGTTTGAGGTCATTTGATTTTTTTGTGTAACTGCTAGGGACCTTTTGAAACACCAAATGTTGGCATATTTTAGACGTTAGCATTGAAATTTAACGACACATGGTATGTTTTGTAAAATACCAATACTTGCTTTCGATGTCGATGTAGATTCCAAATATGCTATCAGTTTCTGCATTTGAAATACACGCTGCAGACCTCTGGCACATTGATAAAAATAATAAAAGCCTGGGACGGTATTCAGAGATAAAATTTTCTTGCACCTGAGTAGTATCCTAATTTTAAACCAAGTTTAGAGCGTGATTCTGCTACCTAATTTCGATCAAATGTGTTCTTAATTCCATCCATGAGGTTCTCGATGCAGCCAATTTTATACTTCCCCTTGTATGCGTAAATAATTTTGTGCACAAACGTATCAAACATAATCGAATGAAAAAAAAATACCCGAGTATTACGTTTATTTACAAATTTCAAGTAGTTTTTTTTACACATGAGTTTGTTTGGACAACGTGTTGTTCCCATTAGTGAGTATACTTGACCTCGAGTTCCCGTTACTCGAGTTTGACGAACATGATGATCCGCAGTAACAGCAAACACGATTACAAACGAAAATCCTCCAAGTATCGATCGTTTTTGATGAGAACACCCAGATTGATGACGTTATTCCTGTCGCCAAACTCATGAAGTACCTAAATCAGAACACCGAATCATAAGTATATTTTGAACTCAACATAGCTTCATAAACAAACTTACTTGATCATGAGCACTGAATATGCAGGTTTCTCAGACTCTTTGATACCTCCCCCACTAGACCCGTAACACGCGTAGCAGTTTAACCTGTTCGTGTACGCGTGTTT
>VICI01002121.1:0-18113 GCA_019593645.1 Akabosia matsudoensis | reverse complement strand
TGGACTACTGCGAAAACGGAAATCTGGCAAGTTTCATCGATCTCAACAAAGAAACGTTTAACAAGATTTTTGACAGTAAAAAGCCTTCGGAGTCATGTGCATCCAAATGTGAAAGTTCAGCAGGTGACACAAAAATAACATTTACAGAAGAAACGGGAGTTACAATTGACTGCCATACTGAAACGAACAAGATGGAACTATCCTTCATCCACTTGTTGCTTTGGGCAAAGCAAGTTGCAGATGGAATGCACTTTCTTCATAAGAAAAGAATTTTGCATGGGAACTTGTCCACAGCAAACATTTACGTTACAGCAGGACTCAAAGTAAAAATTGGGAATATTGGCTACTCCTCATCGCCAGAAGAAGGCTGCTTGGAGGGGTTTTCTAAAAAATGGCTGACTGTACCACACTACTGCTTCGAGCAGTTCTCAAAGCGGTCTGACATTTGGGACTATGGCCGAGTTCTCTGGGAAGTATTTTCGTTTGGAGGAGAACCTTGTCCTGACAATGGAACGATTGTGGACTATATGCACTACTACAATGATGAAGATGAAGTTTTTAGCAGTGAGGAAATTGGAATTCCAAAGTTTGCGACTGAAGATATGTAAGTCTGTTGTAAACGGAGTAGCGGCATATTTATTCTAATGCACTCAAGAATAATTGTCCGATCGGAAGAAAGTTTTTTTGGTAAATATGGGCTTCGTTTTCTTTACAGATATGAGCTAATGATGCTTTGCTGGAACGAGAACGCTACACTGTGTCCAGAATTTGACGTTTTTGTGAAAGCTTTCAGGAAGATGTTGAAGGCGTACCAGGCTTAGTCTGTCTCCACATTTGCAGAGAAAATATTCAAAAAAGTGGTAATTACTGTCCGAAACGCAGTATTTATTTAAAGGACAAGAGGAAACATTTTAAAATTATACATTCATAGCAAAGAGCTAATTGCAAATGTAACGATTGTCACGTAAATGGTATTTTAAATAACAATTACGATACAGTTTATATGCGTCACGAACTGAGAACTTTTCTTTTTTATACATGAAACTATATCTGAAAATGAGCGTATTTTCAACTCTGACCTGAAACAGGTTTTAAAAATTTAAAACAGTGCGGACAGTTCCAATTGCTGGGAATGATGTTGGAAGTGTGATCGCCAAAACTTTTCGACAAAATCGTAGTTATGCCCAAGACCCTCGTGCATTCGTAAGTTAATTTTGATAGCTTTAACCCCCTTAGGATTTGCCTCTGCTCCAGCCACAAGTCTTTCCGGGTTGAGTGTTTTGGTTCGTTTGTAGTACTCGTCTTCAGTGCCCTGTTTAAAAAAATGATGGCACGCATTAAGCGACTAATATGTCTAGTCATAAAATCCAACCCTCTTCATTATCATGGTTCAGAATGCTGAACACAAAAAAATACCAACAAAACCATTCACCTGGTCTACGAGAATATTGCGAAATGGTCCATCATATCTTTTCGCAACTTCCGACGAGTCGTATAGAATCCAGTGAGTGTCTTTCGTTTCATTTCCCAGCAATGGAGCAAATACGTGATCAGCGCCCCAAGAAATTGGATTGCAGTTCGGGGCAAAAAGAGAAATCGATTGGAAGCGATCAGGGTTTCGAAGGCCAATCGTACAAGCACCACTTCCACCCATGCTAGATAAATACCAAACCGAAGACAAACATATGTTACATAAGTTTTATCATCGAAATGTCAGTTTTTTTGCCATTAAATGGAGTACCTGTGACCACAGATTCCAAACTTTGGGAGGATTGGAAAATGCTTGACCACTAGCTCAGGTAATTCCTTTGAAACGTAAGAGTACATGCGATAGTGCTTGCTCCAAGGCTCTCGGATGGCGTCAATATACCAACTTGCAGTTTGACCTAACCATCGGGAATCCTTGTCTCCCGGAACTTCAACCTCTGAAAATGTATAGCGTAACTAGAAAGGTTCTTTTTATCTGTAATGCTTACTCCAACTTACTCGGGCCAGTATCAGGACACACCACGGCAAATTTAAAATCACTTGCATGCTCATGAAAGTTGGTTCTGTTCAAAAAGTCCTGCTCGTTACAATAAGCCCCCGCGAGGAACATCAACGCATGGAACTTTTCCGACGGCCTTCCAGAATCGGGCAAGAATATGGAAAATTTCATCTCACAATTTGTGGATTTACTCCAATGCTTGAAGACTTTTTGAACGCCATCGTCTCTCTTTCTTTGGAAGAGCATTTGAAGACCTCCTCCCCCATTTGGCGCTGTCATTCTCAGGCTGTTGTTGCTACACTGTCACAAGAACGGTTTTTTTAACCTGAAAGACTTGTTTAAAATGGCACAAGTGCAATGGACGCTGTACAGAGACACACTGAATATTGTTTTGAACTTTTAAAAACAGAAAGAAAATTTTGATGCCTTAGCGGGTCTACCTCCTTTAAGCCACTATTGCACAATACGAAGGCAAGTGTGAGAACTCGTACAGATCTGTGAGAAATGTTTAAATCAAGGCACTCATCCAAAAAAAAAACTATTGCGCTATGAAACACAGAAGTTTCTAGTTAATTTTCTTCTCCAGAACTGATTACAATCAGAGCCGAAATCAGCTTGATGAGTCCTAATAATAAAAAAGTTGTTTCCTACAGAGTGTCCCCTATGCAAACGCTACACCTTGCATTGCAGTGCAGACTTACCTTGAAACAAGTAAAACTTTTCTTGTGATTACGCGCAGCAAAAGAGTTGAGCTATTCATGAATAATGTTGAATCGTCTTATTGTGTGTTGTGTAATTCTATAATGCGTACCTGCGCATACCTTCGGTATTGTGTAAAGAAGAAACAGCAACATCTTTCTATCCCAAATTTCATGGTCGCTGGTTTTCTCGCCGTCGATTCAATGTAAAGCTGCAGAATGCATTCAGCATTACTACGAAAAATATTTGAAAATAAATGTACTATAATTTACCATGTACATATCTGTTTAAAACATTTTCATACATGGCATTATTCTGTGTAATGAAATGACATGTACGTGCAAACGTGCAAACTGCATCGACAAAATCTGCAAAGTTAACAGTTACAACACAAAATATACTATTCAAAAAAATATTTACACACTTTTGATTGCCATACAATGTAAAAATGGTGTTAGCACATCGACTAGCAATTTACTTGGAGTTTTCCATATTCGTTAGCCGCAAAGGTGTACACGCCTGGAGGAAAATGAAATGAGAAAAAAGCGTATTATGTAAAGTGTGTAGCTGATAATAAGAAGCAAAGTTAGCTTTGAAGATTTTTCTCAGCGAAACCTGTTTAATCTCGTAAAAAACTTACAAAAAACTTCTTTTCTTCGTAAGTTACCTAATTAAGTTATGCATATCCTGTGCTGGATTTGACGTAACTGCTGGAATCCTATATAACCTGAGAAATCCAAGCATGATTAGATTAGCGGATTACACATCAAGCCATTTGCGTGTGCGTGGGTGATGAAAGTTACGCAATCGAAACAAGTATCAAATACCTATGTGCATACAGAGTTGAAATCTTTCTCTTACATCCGGTCCGACGTTTGTATCTAAATATTTCTAGTAACTTTACGGAGCAATCGAAAACAAACAAACACGAAATCGAGAACTTTCCAAATTGAAAATTAAAATACACATAGGTTTGAACAACGCGTGACCAATCAATCTTATTACATTGCAATCGCTAATTACGGAGACTATCCGTATATTTTACTGGGGTACTTCTTCATGAATTATTTACTGACGAGGTAAAAGCACAGCCTTATAACTCATTTACCACTTGCACAAGAAAAGGCCACTGCAAATTGAAATTGGTCAACATTAGGATGACACTAACCGTCAAAAAAAATGCAGTATATTAAAAATTATAACTTCTCACGGCTGTGAATCCTAACCTAGGCCAACAAGAATACGCAATTCGGGCGAATTTTTAATGTGTTGCTTGCATAGGATTCTACAGTTATGCAGGTAATTAACATCTAAGTGATTGAGGGGGTACTTAGTACCGCGAGGGTTACGATAATTAGGCCAGGTTGAGTATGATTCTGCGAACACACACACTACCAACGTGGGATACGCGTGATTTTAGGTGTAAGTGCTCATTAAAATCCGGTGAGAAGGAATTTCAATTAAAATACAATACAATATGATAGTTAACCTGATTTCAGAACGAAATTAGGTACCAGAAATGAAAAATGGAATACACATAAGATTTTAAGTTGGAAACTTTATTTAGTAGCAAATTGGCTGTGATAAAAGTTTTCTTTAAAAGAAAAATCCGAGGATTTTGCCTCCAAGATGTTTCCTTCTGGCTTCCTCGTGGTCCATAATCCCTCCGGAGGTCGTTAATACCACATATCTGAAACAAAGACATATAGAAGAATTAATTAAGGACTACAAAAGATTTCACACGTTACGATTACATATCGAATACATATGTCATTCATCAGTATCCTTTTGGCAAACTTCAAAGACTAACAAACAATCTTAGTTCGCAGCCTCAATGCAAAATCTCTCATCATTGAAATCCCTGACTCTAACCACCCTAAGATACATAAATTGACAAAAAAGGTAACTTTACTAACCCGAACTGACGAGATGGTAAGAGTCTGTTTGTCCATCGTTCGATATCTGGAATGCACACGTCGAATCTGGGGGAGATGACGCCGCACTTGTTAAGACGACCGGTAAGATTAACGACGATCTTTCCAGCTCTGTGGTCATCTACAATTTCGAATTCTCCGATGTAACCTGGATTTTCATCAAACAAAACAAAATTCCATAATTAGATGGTTTTGTCAAAAATAATTGGATATCTCTATATCTTTGATTGTTTCAGTATCCTTTTGGCAAGAAATCAGTGACACGGACAGTTTCCTGCCGGCCTCCCTTGAGAATTTGTCATCATTAAATTTACTACTTTTACAAAGCTAAAGCTTCTCAAATCAATTAATACACTGTTCAAGAACACTTACCGTGCTTCATCATTACGGTGAGGAATTTGACAATTACTTTTGAGCAAGGTCTGATAAGGACCTGACGCTTGCCACGCTTCTCTGCATTGTTAATGGATTTAAGGGCATTCCGCCAATGCGTCCATACGAACCATCTTGAATACGTACTACGTCCTAAGAGGTCACAAAAGTACAAAACATTCCAAAGCCAATTAGTCATAAAACTTTAAACTCCGTAGCCATCATTAAATTAAGTGCAAGTTGGATTTTCCATCAGGTTGTCTAAAACCATCATGAACAGTCGGAGTTAAATATAAATATATTCTCCTCCAAAGCTTCACACCGATAACATATTCATCACACGAGAAAATCCACACTTTCAAACTTCAAATCAACTAAAACTTAACTAACTAATCTACCAAAAAAAGTATAACAAAGCATTCAAAATTAAGATTACACACGGTCAGCTAAGGAATGTATCAAAAACGTCAAAAAAATAATCGCAAATCAAATACAATTCAAATTTTACAAAATAATTAGTTCTAAAATATAACGTACTTCAAATAAATTAAAAAAGTTTACCTGAAGGACCCTCCTTGGATGATTAATTAGCAAAACAATTAAGTCTCTCGCTCCTACCGCACAACAAAACTCCACGAGAAAGAACTGTTCATATGAATTCCCATGCTATCTGTGTACACAGAGAGAAAAAAACTTTTTTTTCCATTGACGGAACACACAAGCAATGTATTTTGATGCGGCATGGGGAAAAATTTGAGCAGTCCTGCGACCTGACCACGTGATTAACACAGCAGCCAATAGGAACCGAGCACGGCGGGAAATCAACTTGCTTAAAATTACATTTTAATCTTCTTTGGATATTTTTTTGTTACTTGTTGAAACTTGAAAAGTCTTCCTTCGTAAACCAACGTTTTCGGAGTTTTTGCATAAAATGTAAAAATATTTCGATCAAAATGTGCGCCGCAAAGGCTCGAGGAGCGTAACGACACTGGAAGTGCACTTTCCGACTCGAATCGAGTGTTCTATTCTCTTCTTCTTTGTTTCATTCATGTAGAGTAAACTTTACTTTTTGATTGCTTAACTGAAATTAAAGTTAATTAGTCTCAAAGCAAGCGCAGAGTAAGTTAGTGTTTTTTTTTGTAAATCAGTAATTAATTTCACTAAATAGGAAGGCAAATTTAAAGCATTGGGTTCTTTTATTATCAGGTTAGTGAAGAAGAAGTCTAGTTAGTTGGAGGAACCACCTTTTTGTAAGAGGTTTGAAAAGAGCAGGGATACCTGAAAACAGCGTCAGTTAGCGATTTGACCATGGGGAGACGATTAAAGCTGAAGTGTCTTGTGAAGGTGGATCACCTTAAGCTTACCAAGAAGGAGGTTCCACTGATACCTTTGGATAATTTTGAGGAGGTTGAGGAGCCGGAGGGAAATGTCAATGGAGCAGTTGGTGGGAATCAAGAAGAACCGGATGAAGTTGTAGATGCTGTGGATGGAGTGGAGGAGAGGAAGACAACTGAATATGAAGAACAGCAACCTGAGTACAAGCCTAATTGTGTGTACTCCAGCTGGTTGTCGGCAAAACGAATACCTGGTAGTATGAGGGAGGGGAGGAAGAAAACCCGCTTATGTCTGATAAGTGCGGATCATATCAAAAAGTACAATGTACGACCAGCAAAATTTGAAGTTATTGAGAGCGATTCTCGAAGTGCGAACGCACAGATGGGTGAGCCTAGTCAGAAAAGAGTGAAGCAAGAGGAGGTAGAAGTGAACCCAGGGAAAGGAGAATCGGATGCTCTCCAGGATAACCTAAGTCTGGCTGAAACTACCACGGTGCGTTCAGAAGCATATGTGACAGTGAATGCAGTTGTAGAACCGAAGGAAGAAACCTCTGTTGCACCGGTGATGGATGTTGTAGCGTTCCCTGATCAACCCGATGGAGCTCCAACTATTCCTCCGGAACGCCGTGTGGTGATGACACCAATGAAGTCGTACGCTAGCCCTATCCAGCCATGTTTTACTCCGATTCAGCAATGCTCAACTCCAATTGTGTCAAAATTAAAGGCTAGTCAACCCTCCACATCCCCTGAAAATCCGTTCTCCCCGATCTCAGTCAAAGATGTCTCCACTATGAGCGGAGACAGCTCTTCGGTATCGTCATCGGAAGAAGTCTCTACTCCGAAAGGACCTGGAGCGTACTGCCTTGAAGAATCTCCTGAATTAGAGATTCCCTACTGGGTGAAACCGGAAGTCCTTCTAGAGGAGGTATTCCAAAAGAAGAAGGTTCTGCGATGTAAGGGTGACGATGACAATGACTATGTGTTTCCTACAGATCCAGAAGAAATTCTTACTTCTCTCAACTGGCAGGTAGAAGTGCGTCAGACACATTTCGTAGTAATATGACATCAGGCACATCGTCGCAATTTTTTTTTTTTTTTTTTTTTTTGTGATTATATTGTTTGTGTGTAGGTACGTAGATTGGATGACCTCAAAGCTGAACTGAATAGAGTCAAGTCACAACTTGACAACTTACCTCTTGATGAGTGGCATAGTCACACCAAGAAAATGAACATCGCCCACTCAATCGTTCCGTACATCAAGGGATACTTTAATCCTGAATTTGCAAGTATCGCGTGGGGTAAGATGTTTGAAATGCTATGTGAGTTTGAAGTTATTCCTGCCGTAATTGTGAACGAGATCGACAACGCCATGAAGTCTAACGCGAAAACGATACCATTTGATAGTATGCATTTATGTGAAGCCCCAGGGGCATTTGTTTCCGCTTTGAATCACTACCTCCAGATCAGCTACCCAAACATGATTGATGTAAGTTGACTTTTTACAGGCGTAAATGTAAAACAAGTCGCAGGTTTGTGTTTAATTTTACTTTTTTGGTTTCCTCCTTTCAGTGGAAGTGGATCGCAACAACTTTGAATCCGTACTACGAAGGGAATGATGTGGGGACAATGATCAACGACGATCGCCTGATAACAAAGTCAAGCTCACAGTGGGTATTTCTGGATGACAACACAGGAAACATCCTTAAGCAAAGGAACTTCAGAAGCCTCGTGGAAGCGAAGAAGGATAAACTTGACAAGAATCGTCAGGACAGTTCTGGGAATGTTTCCAGTCGTCTCTTGCTCGTCACTGCGGACGGAAGTATTGACTGTCAGGGTAATCCGGCTGAGCAGGAAAGTATGGTTGCACATTTGCAGTATGGAGAAGTTGTCGCTGCGCTGAAAATGCTTTCGAAAGGAGGGACCTTCATCCTCAAAATATTTACCTTTCTGGAAGCTGCAACGATCTGCCATTTATACTTGCTGTCGTGCGTCTTCGAAGAAGTGCACTTGTTCAAACCGGCAACAAGTAAAGAAGGAAACTCTGAAGTCTATGTGGTCTGTCTTGGCTACAAAGGAACGGGCATGATTGCTCCAGCGGTTGGGAAGAAACTTGTCGCCAGCGTGGGTAAGATGTTTAGCTCAATAATGCATTGTACTTATTTTTAGCTATGAATTGTAACCACCATGCTATTCTTATACTTGTTTGCATTTAATTTTCAGAAACATATGGACAACAACTTAAGGAAGGAAAGTTGTTACTCAGCTTCGCCAAGATCCCCAAGACCTTCATGAACAAAATCCTTGATGCCGCTGAATTCTTTTGCAACTATCAAATGAAAATCATTCAGCGAAACTTTCACACATTCGAGAGTGACGTGGACGTCCACTCAATCATGCAACCTTTCAGGAGAGAGGCAGCGGAACAATGGATCCAGTGGAGTGAGATCCAGCGGCTGAAGCCACAGTACCGATTGTTTAGTGGAGACGCTAATAACGTAAGAGTTACTGATACACATTTAGGTTGCATTTACAATGTTATGATAAATGACATTGGTCTTTTGCAATTACAGTTCAAGATCAGCAAAGCTGTTCATCTAGATGCTAGGAGTGAGCAAGGATCATTTGCGGACAAAGTGAAAAGAAAATTTTCAGCTGATGAAGAGAAACTTAGCGCGATTGAAGAAGAGATAAACCGTGTGCCTAGGCTACTGTACTCGGACACAAGAAGTGCTAAGACAGTCAGTCATGCCGATTATTTATGATATAACCGCTCATTGAAATTGTTAACTTTAGCTTATTTCGGTTCACAGAACACGGGTGATGTCGTACCAAGTGTGAAGGGGTTGCCGTACGAAAACATTTATTGTTCTCGTTTCTGCAATGGAAGAATTTTATCGTTACGTGATGAGGTTCGAAAGATAGCAGCCAAATCAATGCATGATCTAGAAGAAAATGGATTCGACACCTTAGGAAACGAATGTGTTGGCCATTCCAAAATGAGGTTAATGGAATCCCTTGTTTTGAGCTCTTTGGTATGTAACGTCCTCAAAACCGTATTTGAATGATTTTGCTCAGTGCAATCGTAATTAGAGTTCTGATTTTTNGACACCTTAGGAAACGAATGTGTTGGCCATTCCAAAATGAGGTTAATGGAATCCCTTGTTTTGAGCTCTTTGGTATGTAACGTCCTCAAAACCGTATTTGAATGATTTTGCTCAGTGCAATCGTAATTAGAGTTCTGATTTTTTAACCAGAAATCTGAGCAATTGGAAGAGCTGTGCTTCAATACAACTACTTACGAGCACTTGTTGAGATCAGATTTTGAGCAACAAGCAATAGATCTGCAAAAATTTTATCAGGCAGTCAGGTCTCGCTCTGAAGGCCAGTCACTATTTCTGTGTCGGTATCATGTACTGACGCGACTTCAAGCTGGATTTCTGAGCTGCCTGGGCTCCCTTTTTGAAGAGGTAAGTTTTTAATGACTTCTGTACGGAACTTAAAGAAAACGGATCTTAATAACAATAATAATGATTCCTATGTATGCATTTGTTACGAATACAGGTTCTCTTCCATGTAAATCCAAGAACGCACGTAGTTGGTATTCTCTTGCACAAATTCAAAAGAATAACTACAACGAGGGATCGGGACATGATGAAGCAACTAGAAATTGTGCTCAAGCAGATTTCGATGCCAAACTGTGTTGATTGTGAATTGGAAGTTGTTCCTGTAGTGAAGCTATTGGGTAAGTTATATGAAATACTTTTATGTGTGAAAACTGATGGTTTCAAGTCATTCTGGTTTTTGTTTCAGAACATTTTCCCACTGAATTTGTCGTTCAATATAATTTGATGTTGATTACACGTGATATTTCGCGAATCATCAATGTCACCAACTTTCATAACTTGGGAAGCCGTTAGTCTGCGCACTAAGCACGTAATGGAACGTAGGATACGATGTTGCCAGCTTAGACGAGGCAAAAGTTTTGATTGCTGTTAGTCATTTTGAGTAGGGTAATGTAACTTGTCAAGTGTAACGGAAAAGACTGAACTTGATGTGTAGTTCATATACAATAAACCACTTCTACAGTTGTATTTTTTGATGAAAATTAAATTGTTTGCGAAAATGTTGAGGTTTTGGAACAAAAATTTTATTATGTTCAGCGGTCAAGTTTTTTTTCGCAATTTTTCCACGTTGCTTTGCTATCATCTTTGGAGCCCTTCTGCGGACCTGGAATTTGAAAATTTACATTATTTCTTTCCAGCATCGTCAATGATGTTATGCATTAAATGTCTTTACCAATGTGTACTTACAACTTGGATTGAAAAAAGGTGTTTCCATTACCACGGGGCAGTTTGGATTATGACCAGACTTGGGTTTCGCTTGTGGATCAACTAACCTACAAGGTTGCTTTCTGGTGACAACTCTACCATAGATTGAGCCATGTATGGGTTCATGGTATTGAATTTCGCACGTGTAAGGATAATCCGCATTTTTCCTACTTGACGATTTGGACAAGTTTGTTTTACTCTGCGTCTTTGAGGGATTCGAAGAACTCGGAACACTAGGGGACGCTGATGGAACCTTTGCCTTACTTTGCTGATGGTGTTTGGGAGTTTTACTTGCACCATGGGTAGTTGATGAAGGTGCATACTTATCAGTACCATTTGGTGCGTACGCAGGATAACCGATAACATTGGCATTGGCATGGTTCAATAGAGATTGCATTTGGTGCGCCATAACTTGACTTGTAGCCTGGAGGTATTTTTGTTGCTGAGAGTCCCCATATTGCTGAAAATCTGGAGGAGGCGGGGGAATATTACTAGGTAAAAATTGGTAAACAATTTGGGACTGTGGTGGGGGAGGGGGCGGCGGTAGTCCTTGAACAATTTGACGACTCATTTGCTGCTGCTGCTGTTGAGGTACATATCCACCGTATCCAACAGGAGGTGTTATCAAGCCTAGTGTGTCCACATTACCTCCGCTGCCAACACAAAGACCTTCCGTTCCAAACTGTATGGCTCCACCTACGTGTCCAGTTGGAATAGGAACTGCCTGGCACTGAAGAACATTTCTGCCCATTCCATCGGGATCTGTGACTCTGCAAAGGACAGCCGTCTTTTCGGGCAACGGGCACGGGAAGAAACCTGTAGGCAAGGGCTTTCCCGGCTTTTTACAGGTTCGCTTGTTGCAACTCTTGATAAACTTCTCGAGCTCCTTGTCCCAATCGGGGGCTGCACTATCTCCACCCGTTTCAACTCCTTGACGTTGACTGAATCCTGAGCTCTTCCATTGATCCTGAGCATTCGGTTCAGTTCCTCCCTCAACGAATTGTGATGTTATTGTACCGTCTTCAGCCTTTTTATATAATGCCTCCTGTTGGCAAACCAGCTTCTCAGGAGGTCCACACTTTTTGTACTGCTTGACAATGTCGACAACTTGCTCTTTGACTACATGGACATCTGGTCGTTGCAAGAACTGAAGGATTTGCTCAGGTGCTGGTGGCTGCTCAAATTTACACGGATCATAAGCGTCTTTTGCGCGAAGTGCATTTCCGTTTCTTAAATTGTCTTCTTCACATTCCTCATCGGAATCTTCTACGCATTTCTCCTCGGGTTGCGGCAAGCGCTTATCGCGCTGCACAGTAATATAGTCAAACTGATAAATCTCGTCCTTCTTTTTTTTCTTTTTCGGTTTGACATAAGGCGGCGGCTGATTAAGATCGCCAAGGAGGCTCATTGGACATATTCCTCCACAGTCGAAGTAACTTTCTTTTGGCTTACGACCGGAATCATATTTCCCATAGCAGTTGCCCGAGGGAAGACCGTAACTACAACCCATTCCTAGGTTGGTACCGGGAAACAACTGAGGGTGACATGGGTCAGGAGGGAATGGTGGCTTCTTGGGTCTCATCTCTGGAGGTAACGGAGGTGGCGGAGGAGTCCAACATTGTTCACCAGGTGGGTGAGAGCAAATTTTCTTTAGCTGATGGCACTGTTCCATATACCTTCGCATACGGCCTTCGTCAAACCGGTACTGCGGTGGGTAAGGGGTTTTCAGGGGATGACAATCAGGAAGCTTACAAAGATTTACGTCGCAAGGGAGCTCAGGGGGCTTCACCTTTTTGAATTTAAAAGGACTTTTATAGTCTTCGTCTGCTTTTTTGACATCATCTTTAGGAGCAGCCACAACACTTGGCGTCTTTTCTAATGGTCCTCGTGGTCCCTCTGTTGGCCATTCCAGTTCCTCTTCTTCTTCCGATACCGGGGGTGGACTTTCTCTCGCTGATGTAGCAATTTCCAACTCCTCTACTTCATCTTTGGATTCCATCTTAACACCATCAGAACCGCTACTTTTTCGAGGTGGTGGAGGAGGAATCGGCTTTTTCTTTTCTTTAACTTTCATTGGTGGCGGCGGTTGTGGTTTACAGTATTGCTTTACTTGGGGTCGACAGTGCATCGGTTTTGCTCCACATCGCTTTTCAAGCGACGACAAAGACGCATTTAGTGGCCGGCAAACGCGTCTGTTTGGCAATTTACACCCATAGGCAGGAAACCCGCGACCAGGTACAGTTTTGGGCTTGTACGCCCCCGTAAGACAGCTCGGACCTGCAATGATGTCCATCATTTTAGCCGCATCCTCTTTAGAAACGTTCCCGGCGGCTCGCATCTGCGCCACGAAATTCCCAAAAACCTGTTGACACTCAGATGTCAGCGTTGATCCCGCTTTGGGATCCAAAATCCTGACCATCAGTGCATTGATCTGATCTTCCGGCATAGCTTCATCTCTCAACAAATCATTCATGGCCAAAACTTGCTCATTGGTTGGTCTTGAAACTGGATTGAACGTTTGAGCTTGTTTGTCTTTGTTTGTCAGAGATTTTCCAGCACCCGCACTGCTGCCACTACACATATCATTCAAAACTTTCTCCAGAGCTTGCAAAACATGGGGTTCGGCCTGTCCATCGTTTAGCGCTTCCTTCATCATGCTCATCATTTTAGTACGGAAGTCAGAAGCTCCTGTTCCACAAACTTCTCCAAACTTCTCCTCCCCGCAACAACTGTCTCCAAAATTAGTTTGACACTCGCTTGAGTTTCGCCCTCTCCTTTTAAACTTTCCTTTCCCCACGTCCATGCCACATTTCATCGCGTTCCCTCCGAAACAGCGATACTCCACGGGTGGAGGATTACAGCACTTGGGCTCTTCCGTGAACAGCCTTTTATGCGGCACTAGACACAAAAAAGAAACATCAAATTTCAAACGTTTTCAACCATTCCTGGTTAAAAAGCTCTTGAAAATTACACTCTGGCTCGCATGTAGTGTCTATATTAGTTAAAGACGGAAAATTTTCTAATGTTGGATAGCCCTCGACCATAAGCGGGGCATCTTCAGGGTCTATGCACCGAAACCGAGTGAATAAAATCCCACAAATTTTTGGAATTTGATTCTTCTCATCGCACGCTCTTTTGCGTTTCGCGTAGCGTTTGTGCCGGCACTGATTTTCCCACACTTGTTGTTTGCAAACGACTGGACTACAACCTGTGTCTGTACAAACGGGGATAATGCTACCCGACTTACTTCGACAACAGCTTTGGGGGAGTCCTCCACACTTTGGCCTGCCCGTACACTCGTTTCCGGTTTTGTACGTGAGCCGCCATGGTGGACGCTCTGGAGGCTTTCTACACCAAAATTAGTTTCTATGAAAAGACATTCTCGTCAACTTTCACCGAAAAATTGCTTTCACTGTATTTCCAGCATGAATGAAGAAAGTGACACTCACACGGTTTTAGTTTAAACATCTTTTTTATGTTCACCGTCTGAAATTCTTCGTCACTGAACACTTCACAAATCTCTTGACAGTATTTGCTCGGCGTTTCGTAGCATCGTGAAAGAATCCGAGGGGCTTTCTTTGATTTGTTTGAGATGCTGGTTTGTGAAGTAGTTACTTTGGTAGTGCTTGGCGGGGCAGAAACTGGCCGGACGGGTTCTTCGTTATCAGAGCGAGGCCATTTGGACTCAGTCGGTTGAAGTGGAAGTTCAGGAATAGATTTTTCCCGTTTTACACTTGCCAATGATTGACTTCGTGATGGAGATTCACTTGCTTGATCGCGTGGTAATATATCCTCAAACTGGTCATCATCCTCAATGACTTCCTCGTTTTTTGAAGGTTCTACGTCTATGGGAGGTGACGCTGTAGGGTTATCGTTATTGGTTTGTTTCGTTTGCGAGGATGTGAAACTAGTGTCTTCGGAAATGTCCCTTGCACTAGCTTCCTGGGTGGGTATTGAGATTGTAGAAGCCCTTGTGCGACTTTGTGTATCATTGTTAACGTCTTCCAATCCGGATTGGTCGTTATTTGAGTCGGATTGGGTAACCGTATCAGGCATTTCTCCAGATATGATTTCTCCTCTTTGTTTGGAATCATTCGAAACCGTTAACTTTTTAGAAATTATGGGTTCTTTGCGTTTTCGTTTCCGTTTCGATGATGTTTTCGAAGGTTCAATTGCACTGCTGAATCGTTTGGTTGCTTTCAAAGTGTTCACGAGTAATTTGGATTCTTGTAACATTGATTTTCGGACAGTAGAGGCGGAGACTTCTGGCTTAGATAAGGGAACCTTTTTGGTTCCAGATTTGGTGGTATTGGTTGTTGTGCTACGAGCGTCATCTGCGTCCGGAATAGGAGCTGAGGTGGGATCTATATCTTCATAAATTGAATCGTCTTTCGTGAAGGTTTCTTTCGCATCAGCGTTTGTCGCTGGGGGTACTTCTTCATCTCTTTTTTCGGGGACACTCAGTTGTGATGGCTTAACTAAATCAAGAGATTCTCCGGAAGCGAGAATACTTTCTTTTGACATTTTGTAATGTCACAAGTATGCTGTGTCCAATTTACAATTCGAATTTGGTATTTTTACTCGAAAAGGAACCAATTTGAAGAAATGAAACAAAAATCAGGGTTTTATAGAAGGAAATAATAATTTCTTAGTTTGACAAAAAACGCTTGCTATAGTGAAAAGTTAATGTACAGATGTAATCACATCCATAAACTGCTGCCATTGATAAAGACTACGATGGCAAACGATGGCTTTTTAATATAACCTACTGCGTGTTACGTATTATTAAGTTTTATTAACAATGTATTACATGCCATACTAACTTTGGTACAAAAAAGGGGTGATTTTGCCATCTGTAATTAAAGTTTCGACTCGAAATTGCAGTTATTGGCGAAAAATGGCGCACTTGCACCATCAATGTGTACACCTTGCATCGTAAGCATGTAACCACATAAGTGCAGAATTAATATTAAAGTACCTAACTAAAAGTAAGCTTTCCAGGAAGAGTCAAAATTAAATGTACAGGGTAGCTTCGATTTGGGAAAACAATGTAAGTCTTGGAGCAACCATCAATGACGTTGTTTATGTTAACGGTAACCATCAAATTGTGTTAATAAAGTACTAAAATTTTAGTTTTACAATGAGTAACGTATCGACGTCATGAACCTAAATATCAAAACCCTGAATATTGCAATCTCGTGTTTTTCATAGATACATGTCTTTGTGCCAGACTTGTAAGTTGGAATGCACCTACTTCCTTTGCGTTGCCGATCTACAAGCGACTTCGCCGTCACTTTTACAAACATCTGATCTCTTTTCCGTAGCAGACCTTTGCGAACCTACTTTTTTCTGTAAAAAGCCGATAATATAAGCTCGTGCATGGTATCGTCTGTTCCGCAAAACGTGTATATATAACAAATCGGATTGCATTTAAAGTTTAGTTTACAGCTCATCGTAACGTGCATCTGCATTTAAATAGCGAAGTCTATTCGTAATACACGACACAATACTAACGCTAGTACCAACAGCACACGTTAGTCATGCTGATTCGATACACCTTTGCAGTTATAGTGCACCAGTTGCTCGTTTGTGGGTATTTAATCATGTGATTATTTCACCTATGCGTTATGTATGCGTTTTAAATTGTGCAGACCTTAATGAAGAAATAGTAACAGTTCTTATCCAAGTATACGGAAGCCGTGAATCACAACATTTGCCGTAAAAAATTAACACCACGTGTACACCCATGAGTTCATTGGATTATGATCATCAACACCGGCTCTGTGCTCTTGATGTACAAAAACAAAAAACGTAGTTTTTTAAACTATCATCTTTATCATCTTCTCATCGCTTTTAAACTTCATCATCGTTGAATTCAACAGCAATAGAACAACAGACCAATATACCAAATTGTGCTTACGATCTAAATTCTCAGGCCAATTTTCCTTTTCCTTCGTGTCAAAATACGTCTATTTAGATCAAAAGAACTTAATAGTCTATAAAATTTTGGGAAACGCCTGTTAGTTTCTTCTGCATCAAAATCGTGTTCCACTCGTTCATGAAGAAAAAGTGCTATATTTGTGGGATAAAGGTTTAAAAGTGTCTGGCTGAGGATTTTTCCAAGAACTTCCTACGAGTATGGAACTGGATCTCAGGTACAGAAAATTATTCCAGTCTTGAGTCTAGCCAGCTACTGCTAATTGCATTCAGTATACACGCTGCTTACTCGGAATTTGCAAATTATTCCAGTGAAAGTCAGCTTGTTTTTTGTTGCTTCTAAACATAGCTTCTACATAAAGCTTTTGCTTGTCAGCTAGCTAAACTATTATTGAAAACGCAATCACGCCAAAAACTGACATTTGCTTGCGAACTTTGCCGCATCAACGCAAAAGCTTAAAGCAATCTCATTTTCAGTGCATTTTCAAAATTATAGAATTGTAGATAGCTTTGTAATAACTGTATTGGTTTTTCTTCGAACTACACTCTCCAATATCGCCGATTTGCAGTTTAATCACGCACTTGCATAATATTCTGCATCTTCATCACTTATTCTCGACGTATACATTCATAGGCAATAAAATGCTCAATTTCTTTAGATTTTTATCCAATTTGTCTGCTAATAGTTATGAGTGTTTTTCAGCCCTCAACTTTGGCAGGTTTTTCCAAAACAAATCCACCACGTAATTTTTTCCTACCAGAAGCAGCAGCAGCACCTCATGCATTTGTAAACATCCTATTAGTCAACTCAAGATTACTTTTTTCCCCTACTCCGAAAAAGAAAGTGAGAAAGTGTTTGTCATTTACTCCAGCATTATACGGGTTCTCCATGTGCTTCCTCCACAACAAGTAGGCTCTCATTCTCATCACATTTCTCTCTCCTTGGAGGAGTCAAAAGTGAAAAAAAAAAAAATGTGCAGCTCTCAAATTGCAATACTTTCGTTTTTCTCTCCAGCTATCTCTGCGTGTGCACCTTGTGCAGATGAGCCTTTCTCTACAGCCACTTTTTTCCGCTACGACCGCTATTTTTTCTCCAGGAATATTTAATTAGGGAAACCCTGTCTGTTTTCTTTTATCGTAGTAGAATAACATTCGTGCAACGCACAAATTTCCTCTCTAATACTTTCACCAAAATTAATATCATTCTGAAACTCTATTGAACACGTCTCCTCATCACCATTCTCCTCCAATAACGAAACTCGCGACGGCACCCTAAGCACAAAGTTTTATTCATCGTCAGCATAATTTACTCTATGATCAGGCCGATGCTCTTCTGATCCCCAGAGCAGAATTACTTTTGAAAATGAAATGTTTGCACAGCAAACTAACATGGCCGTTAAAAGAAATGACTTGATACATGCTTACAAGTGTACTCGAAAAATAAAATAAAAAAATATATATCGTTATCATTACTGCACTAGCATCATTATCCTCATCACGAGGCTATGGAATGTGACTACGT
>VICI01002120.1:0-18127 GCA_019593645.1 Akabosia matsudoensis | reverse complement strand
CTTCAAGTTGTCCAAAAATTTAAGAAATATTCATATCCAAACAAAATGTAAATTTTTTTGAAACTCTGAAACGTGATAATCGTCGGTTGTCAGTGTAAGCTGTTGTATGACTTTTTTTTTTGGTTTGTTGTTCCTGTCTGAAACTTGTTAAGAGTTAATGAAAACTTGGAACAAGTTAATTAAGACGAGCGCATGGTTTATGGTCTTGTGTTCCAAGTTAAGCGGACATTGGAGCGAATAATTGTAGACTTGACCCTGAGACGTTTAAACCATCTTTTTTTACATTATAAAGGAACGCACGTTGTTCGTCAGGTGCGCGCGTATTTGCACGCGACTCTGCAAAAATAAAAACTTCTTTTTTGACTGCTCACTGAACAACAACAAAAGGTTTAAGGCGCATCCTAAAACATGTAGCGTTGTCACTTAGACTTGTGATTAACATGTTACGTAAAGTTTAGTTGTTTTTTTTTTTAATTTGACTTTGGAATGGTTTTATTTTTTAAAAATGGAGTTGTCATCTAGTACAGCCAAGAAAGGAGTTCAGCACCTGCGCAAAAACTTGTGCGTAGATGTGACCAGTTTCCACATGAAGGAAATGAGGTTGCTCTTTCATCTTTGAAATTATCGTCCATGTCGAATGTGACTGTGACATTTGTCCCGATTCGGAAATAAAATTTGACGATAAAACGGATTTGAAAATTATATTAGTACAGGTATCGGGCCAGTTCCTCGTTATTTCCGTGGACTTCCATGTGCTGCTGCGGATGCATGCCTGCATTTTTTTTTTGTTTTGCATAATTCAAGGAGTTTTAAATGATGTGGAAATACTCATTTTTTTAGTTATGAAGGATATTGATCACGGTAGTAGTTTATCGTTTGTTAATGCTTAAGCAGCATGACGTATTTATAAAAATGATTTGACATTAGAATAATAAAGTGATACACATGGTCAACCAAATTGTTGGTGATTAAAATACTGTTAGACATTGCAGTACTATATCATAGACAGCTAAATGACCTTTGAGATTACGTTAATTCAATTTGAGGATAAACGTGGGAACGCATGACGTGTGTTTAAGCAGTCGTGTAAAAGTGGCGAATCTTTTGGACATTCTTTTTTTTCCGATATGCATGACAGCGGATTTGTTTTTCCTGAAGCCCTTTCATGCATGCCATGTAATTTGAGTTTTTTTTATGCATTTCCAATTGTAGCCATGACGCAGGACCGCGTGAATATTTGCTGAAAGCTTCCTTAAGTCTGAATTAGGTGTGAAAACGGGCGCTGGGAAATTCTTGAAGGGTGCAATTTTTTGAAAACATCAAAGTTTTTTTCAAAAATACTTTTAATATCCTGTTAATGTATCTTAGCTGTTTATTTGGATTATTGCTGCGCGATAAGTTTGCGCTTTGGCCGGATAATGTTCAAAATTTTTTGTCTGATCTTTATCAAATGAAAAGTGATGCAAAATTGCCTTTTCACCTGTCATATAACTTTTTAAAATATCTCAAATCGCATGAGTAAATTATATGTATTATGGCAGTAACATTGAAATGAAGATAAACATTTTGTAGCATGTATGAATCTCGGCACGGAAACGCCCTAATTTTTGGAGAGTTAAACATGTGGTGCGTGTCTTTTACCTGATACAGATCACACGAATTTTTTATCGTTGTTCCCAACGCGTTTAGGGATAGTTCACCTGTTTAGCTTTTGAGCCGCGGAGGATTACAAAAATTGTTTGAAATCAGATTTTTCCCAAATATAAAGACATATAATAATATGCGCCAATAAGTCATGGCCGTTTTTTCGCGGAATTTTTACTGCATAGCACTAAAACTGCGACTGACTTCCTAAGTCTTACCTAGCAATTTCTTGACCCTCCTTGAACCGAAGAGTATTTGAAACAGTTTGACTGTGAACAAACAGTAGGAAATCATGCGAACTCGTGCTAGTCGTGTTTTAAATCGTTGAGCAATCATCAAATTTTCAAAAGTCAAGATTACTTGTTGGTTTCTCACAAAAGTAAATGAAATGGTATTGTGGACGTCCATTGAAAAACAACAAGAAGAAAAAAATGCACACTCGACGTTTTGGGTCAAGATTTTGTTGTTGGTTGTACACTTTACATTGAAGTTGTGTCGATAGACAAACAAGTAGCAAGTGCATCAGAAAACCCACCAAAACAATATGTGTGACATGCATCTTTTTTTCGCTCTTTACCTTACTGTTTACAATATAAAATCTGAGGAATTGGCAGTGTTGTATTGATTGCTTGTTTTGATTGTTTAATCGGCTCGTCTCTACAATGCAATGAATTGTGTTACTACTTTCAATGCCTGACGGTTCCTCAGCTTCTTTTTTATATGCAAAAATTTAAATGGTCATTATTGATCATCATAGTTTTGGCAATTTGTTTTTTCTTTGCCACTATGACATTTACAAGAGAAAAAAAATGACCAAACAAACCAACTAGCTTACTGAAGTAACAAACATTAATAAGCTGTTCACGTCAGACCGAATAACCCAATTTCCGGCATGATCACGTTGACTCGGAGCTTTCGCAGCTGCCATTAATCGGCAACCGGGAACTCGTTCAAGTGTTGATGCTCGGCAAATTTGACCGCAGGAGCAGCCAAAAAAGTTGTTAACATTTCTACTGGAACATGAAATGCATATTGCATGCAGAATTCAAAGGAAAATAGCAAGAGACTATTATTCGGGTTTTGTACGTCTTGCTAACTTTGGAATAGTTTTTGTAACATGACGCATTATTGAGTCTTATAAAATTTGCGCCTGCACTTGCAGACAATCAGCAAGGTTGCACGAGGAAAAAATTAACTTAATTTTCATGTCCGTTTTCTTCACAAGCCTTATTTGCTCAACGTGCTTTGCACAAACTTGCTCTGAATTGAATTTCTACTGGCATGAAAATTGTTGCAAAAATTTGTGATTCACACATCGAAAGAAGGAAAAAAAAATTCTGCTGTTATTTGTTTAAAAGACAGCTTCATTGAAATCGTGAGCACATGGCAAGAGAGGATATTTTGTTTGGATGATGTCATCATTGCCTTCACAAAGTACTCTAAAAGACTATGATAAACACATTACCGCCATTTTTGATATTCTCATCATTATCATCTTTGTATTGCACACTTTGGAGGAACGTAATACGGATTGCTATCTTCACTTGGTCGACTGTCGACATTGATATTTTTAACAGAGAAATGCCGTAAAACGTCTAAAGAACGCCGGCCTCTCTAAAGGTCGCCGGTCTCTAACGACCGCCGGGGGAAATTTATAATTTCGCCGGGTCTCCAAAGGCCGCCGGGTTTAATACAGGGATCAAACGCACAATATTGGCAATGATAAACGGTTAGTCACAGAAAATGACGAAAAGCAAGGCCCTGAGAATGAAATTGTTACTGAAAATTATCCTCATAATTGAATTTAAGGTATACTAGGCTGAATTGTAACAAATGTAAACAAATTAAAACTAGAAACTAAAATGCCGCCGGGTCTCCAATCATCACCGGGGGTCGAGAGAGAAGTTTCAATATTTTTGCGTGGGGCGTTCTTTAGAAGTTTTACGGTACCCAAACAACGAAGACCAATATTCCTGTTTTGTTTGCAATGATAAAGTCTCAGCGTTTTTCTGCCGGGTGTTATGCAAGCGAAAAAAAAAAGTCGTTTGAAAGAGTAACGCACATTCAGAAGAGTTCATGCCGTTTCTTGATAGGCACTTTAGTATAAATACAGGTTATTGTACTTCTTTAAATATTTTTTTTTTCTTCTGGGTTGCACATTAACTAAAATGCATTAGGTTTTGTAGCAGCATCATTCAAATGAATTGAATAATCTGTAGCAGCGTCATATTTTCAAGGGTTGCATCAGTGCCAACTTTGACTGGTATAGTGCATGTGACGATGGTCAGTAGTAGTGCGATGGTATCAAATCATGTATGTTCAGTTGATTATGCCAGCGGCAAGGTGCAATGTTACATTTGTAATTATTATGAATCAAAAAAACTGTTCGAGGTATTTCATAAAATTAATTTATAAATGTAGCTTCATTCGGATTTTTTTTTTCGCATTTGCTGTGCGAGGGGGAGGGAGCACTTGGCACAAGTTGGTGAGGCTATCATAAAAAAAACTGTGAGATGGTTGACATATGTGCTGGGTTGCAGGGCGTTATTTTTTTGTAAAATTTTTAGCGTAAAAGGATATCATTCGAATTTAAATGGTTAATAGCATTTAATTTGTCATTTTACTGGGATAAGGCAGATGACAAAAAATATGGTCGTATAATTACCATGCATTGCGACAGACAGGCTGGGATTTTGTACTAGCAAATCCCCATAAAAAAATATATTTTTGAATCATTTATATAAATTTCAATGTACGTAACTTTGACGTAAAAAACGGTAATAAAACGGATTTAATCTGAAATAACTTGCGAGACATCGGTCCCTATGTAAAAAATAAGTTCCTGTGGGGCACATGCCGATGCACAATGAAACAATGAAACAATGAAACTGTCATTTGTAAACTAATTTTGGATGGAGTTTTAAAAAATTTCTAACAAAATCGTTACATAAATTTTGCAGAGGAACCTCAGCTCCAAATGTCGTACGAATGCTCCTTAAAAAGTTGGAGGTTTTGTTGACCCCGACGCGTACAAACGGAGCAGAGTATGTGAATCAAAGGGAAGAACGCTACTTTCACGGAATCCCGTCAACGAAATCAGAACTCCAGCCAAGACGATACGGGCGGAAGCCAGAGTTCCTGAGGAAGCCCGCAAAAGATCTCAACTTTTTTAAAACTCTTCAAATCACCGTAAAAAACACGAACGATCATGAGAACCGAATTTGCTCAATATGCAACAGCCAAGACAAGGGCGTAAGTCATTGTTTTAAAACCATATCAATTTGTTTTGTAAAAAAAACTTTCATGTAATCCGACTGAATCTGACTTTTCCAGGGGAAGCTTGTTCAGGAAAGGGCCGCCGCCAGTACGGATTTGAGGAACTGCCTTGACTGTGACACACGAGCACCGCAAAACCCGTGGTACATCCGTCTCTGCGCTTATTTCGTTTTCTGGTGGCGTAAACGGTTCATCGGTGAACAGTATTTCATGGTCAAGCTGAAGGATGTACGTAGTATTTAGATATTTATGTTATTAATCAATCACACAGCGTTATCCGGAAACCAACAAAATTTTTCACTTTGATTTAATCTTGACAGATGATGGGCGACGAGAAAGTGAACCAGGCTATTGCCGAAGCTGCCAAATATGAACTTGCCCCAAATGCTCCTCCTGGTACATATGAAAAACTTGTTAAAAAGCACAAAACCCGAACAGAACGTATTGTATCAGGTATGCGAGCAAAGCAGGCATCAAATCCATGGTTTTCCTACTTTGTCCGGTAAGTCCTCTCTTTCATTGCTTCATCTTTCCTCCACCTTGCACAAAAAAAGGGACACAAGGTGATACAAAAAGATGAATAGATGAAAGTAATTTTATTTTATTTTATTTTAATATTATTGTTACCACCAAATCACTCTGACTCTTCCCTATTCTCGTACATGAGTTTCATGTAGTCGCCCTAGCGCTTCCAAAATAGCAACCTGTTGTCAAACCAGCAAATTTGTTTTTTNCCTATTCTCGTACATGAGTTTCATGTAGTCGCCCTAGCGCTTCCAAAATAGCAACCTGTTGTCAAACCAGCAAATTTGTTTTTTTACAGATCAACCTCACCCATACCTACTTGCATGTATGCCATGAACGTCCTCTTCTCACGCATAAATTACACAATTTTTTTCCTATAAAGAAAAAGAAAAAAAAAAGTGTTTCAGACTAGGGCCATGACCCACACGTGGTTGATTATTTGATTATATAGCTGCGTACGCCATTCTCTTAAAAAGTAACACTTCTCCTCCAAACTGTACAAGGATCTTTTTTAGTCATCCCTGTTGTGGAAGTAAACACTATGTTCCTTTACGTATTTTTTTTCTTCTGTAGTGTCAGTTTACGTCTAAACTGCGTACGAGATTTTTTTTTCTTGTTAGTCGCTAACCTAGAAAACATCTTGCAATCAAATCTGGGCATAGCCACAAAAAAATAAACGGCGATATCATGAGTATTATATATCAAGTTATGTAGATAAGTGAAAGAGAGAGTCTTATGCTGAATAAAATCTACAAAAGGGACTTTATATTCAGGAAAATATGACGTAGCACCTAAGCGTCCTAGTCCTAAGTCAAATACCAGATGGGACAGTTAAGGATCCGTAGAAAATTATATGCTTATTTATTTGTCCTTTGAAAATGAAGAGTGAAGGAGTCATTATCAAGTTTTTGTCGCTTTTGTAATCTTCAAAAAGAAAAAAAAAAACAAAACATGATCTACGAGCATCACAAGAAACTAGAGAAAAAAAAATCAGAACAAACTCAAATGCATCGCTTCATCGTCTTTGTTGACAAAATACTTAGCTATGGCATTGTAACAACGTTAGCGATAAACGCGTCGTTTTTATGATAATCAAACCATGCATGGGTTGATGTACGATGAATATGAATATATTTTATGCAGGTAGACTTTGTGAAACTGGCAGGATTTATATAATTACGAAGCGTTTCGAACTACGTTCGAAATGACAACGGCGGCAGCTCTGCATTATAACTCAATGATTGAGGTAGGGAATTTTTGACTTTGAGACTTATCATGAGACGACGTTCCTAGCAAGACATGTGCTTGCATATTTTTTATGTACTTGAAAGGATTTAAGATGAAGGCGTTTGATTGTGCAGTTTTTTAAAATGCATTTCTTTTTTGTGTGGAAGTATGACTCGCAAAGTTTTCCACAAAGCACGACAATGTGAGATGTGAGGAGGTGTACGCACGTTGCACGTGGGCTGATTATTCTTAAACTGTGACAAAAGTGTATTACTCTGAGCCGCGGATAATAAAATGACGATTATAATAATAATCTAGAACTATGTCTTTGTGAGGATCACTTGCACTTTGTCTGCTTAGGACTAGGATTCTAGGTCAACCTGCACGAAAAAAAATAATGAATGAATTTGAGCTGAACATAATTTTTATTTCAAAGTGCAAGTTCAAGTTGCGCAACTGTTTGCTTTGTTTTAGATTACGGAGTTTTTGAATAGATTTTTGTCATGCTATAATGTCTAATTTTTAAATTTTAGGATAAGATAGCACATATTAAGGATAAAGGCTTAAAGCGTTCGCAACAGACGCCATGAACAGAACATATTGGTGACTTGATACATATAAGACTATGCCTGGTTGCTGACCAACACGAAAGGGGACGCCAACATAAAGAGCAATGTTAAAAAATGGGATTTTTTTTGTATGAACAATTTTTTACAGCTTGGCATCTTGGATCATTGGCAAAACCCTGGGACGGATCTACCCTCAGATTTTAGTCCGAAACAGCCAAGTTGAAGTAATCCGCAAAGCTCGAGAGTCTGGACATGCAATCGTCTACTTGCCAGTTCACAGGAGCCACGTTGACTATGTTTTAGTCTCATGGGTCCTTGTCGCATGTAACATTCGGGCACCTTTGGTCGCTGCTGGCGATAACTTGAATATTCCGATTTTCAGGTCTTGATTTTAAACACACGTGTACGAATTTGTGAAGCATGTTTGGGGGAGAGAGTACTGAATGTATCTTAAGTTGTCATTTATACGTTAGTATATTTAACTGAGCTCAACTTTTTTAAACGTGATTTTTACGCGGATTTGTAATTGACAGCTTGCTTATGAGGAGCGTCGGAGGCTTCTTCATAAAGCGGAGATTAGACAATCGCGAAGGTAAAAGGGATATCGTCTATAGGGCAATATTGCATTCCTACATGACCAGGACGCTCACCGACGACAACGATCTCGAATTTTTCATTGAAGGAGGGCGTACTCGAACTGGAAAACCATGCTTACCCAAAGGTCAACTAATCCAAATTCCACATAGAAAGGAATTCCAAACAAATTTTCTAAAACAGATTCGTGTTGCTTTTTGTAGGTGGCCTTCTAAGCATTGTTGTTGACACTTTGATGTCTCAAAAAGTGAAGGATGTGCTCGTTGTCCCCGTCAACTTTAGCTATGAGCGGTTACTAGATGGAAACTTTATTCGGGAGCAGCTCGGAAGGCCAAAGGTGTCGGAAAGCTTTGCTTCTGCGGCACTTGGCCTTTGGAACTCTCTCCAAGCCAAGTTCGGCAGTGCTCGTATTGACTTTGGAGAGCCATTTTCTCTTCGGGTAAAAAACGTCTTTCTTAAAAAACTGATAATGCTTTTTGTTCGTATCGTGCTAAATTGTTATGATTACGTCTGACATGATCACCTCAGGACTTTATTCATGTCTACCAATCCGGAAAATCACCGTCTCCATTAAACTACCAAATAAAATCCAAATCTTTCGAGGGAAAAACAATCAACGATGCTTCTATTGTGCCAAAATCAACTGAAAACGCTCACAACATCTCCTCGTTCGATATAGACTCTACAGAACAAAGAGAGCTGGTCAGCAACTTGGCCAAGCATGTCCTCTACGGTAAAGGAAACGAGTCTGAAAAATGATTCCATTTTTGGATTTCTCCTTGGCGTCACGACTAATTTTGTTGTTGTTTGCAGATGGACAAAGATGCTTCAGCATGATGTCTTCGAACGCAATTGCATTTCTTCTGCTCAACAAATTCCGGAAGGGAGTTTCCGCCAAGCAACTCGGCTACGAGATTGAAGCCCTCATGAAGGAAATGCTCGAACGCGGCTACGATTTGGCTATTTCGGGTAGCATGGAGGATGTTATCAAACATGGGGTAACACTATACAAAAATCAATTATAACAACATAGTCATCCATCCATCATGCTAACTTAAAAAACTAAATATTTTAAATTGTTTACCTATAGCTTACTGTACTTGGTCCAACTTTGGTTAGACAAGACATTAAGCCATCAGCCCTAGGCTCGTCAACATTTATTCGGCCAGTTACAATTCTTCCAAACGTGATAGAATTGGCGTATTATTCGAATTGTGTCTTACCTGCATATTCCTTAGAAGCTGTAGTCGGTACGTAAAAAACCATCTTTAGATTTCTACTGAGAAAGTTATCAAAAAAGTAAAGTAAATGAAGATGACAACATGATAATTTATTTTGTTTCCATTTCAGCGTCAAGCGTTTCTATTTTGTCTGGCGCAAAGAGGACTGAAGCAGAGTCGATAAGTATTGACGAAAATGTCTTAGTCGCGACTTGCTTAGAATTTTGCGAGATTCTTCAAAATGAGTTTATTTTCGCTCCCCCGTGCGTGCAACTGGAGGACGCGGTTAGAAGTACAATTAACTACATGGTGAAACAACAAATTTTCTTCAGAACGGTAAATCATCCGGTGATTATCATCGTAAAAATTTGCTACAAATTTGTAACATATCAAACAAAACGATGCTGGTAGTATAATGGCGATTCGATACACGTTTTTAGGATTTGCAGAACGAAATGCTTCATGTCGACACGAAAAATCATCTTGAAAGAATTTCCTTCCTGACGAATCTGCTCCAGCCTATCATTGACACGTACTACACTGCCGCGTGTGTCCTCAAACGTCTCGTTGGACATGAGTCCCATGAAAAACAACTTCAAATGGATATTTTAACGGAAATCAAGAATCTGACGCAGCTTGACAAGCTCTACTACAGTAAGTCTTCTCAAAGTACACCCGTTTTAATTGTTGGTCACACTGGACTGTATCTAACAATTTGCAATTTTGTCTTATCACTTTCGCAGGTGAAAGCTTAGCTATGGACCCCGTGCGGAATTTCATCAAGCTTATGGTCGGCTGGGAAGTGCTCGACTCATACAAATTTGACAGGACGACTGTCTACTACCTCCAAGACTACTTTGACCACGAGAAAACCATGGATGAGGTTATCAAGAGGATTCAGAGATTTAGAGTATTGTCCTCGTAGTTTTTTTTTTGTTGCTCAATTTTCAATTGGCTCCGAAACCAAAAAAGGGTATAATCTACGATCTACGATTATGTTGGCTTTTACTAGTGTTCCAATTCAAAAACTTGTTTTTTGTCAAGTGTCAAACTGATCTAGGCTCTAAGTTCATATAAAATACGGATAGGGATAGTTACACGGCATAAAGAAAAGGAAACATAGCTGCGTTCTATAATAATTATGCGGAAGCATACTTTCGCGGGAACTGAATTAACTTTACAAAGGTTACAAATTACCAGTATATTATATATATATTATAACAGAGACACACTTTTGTAGTCATTTGTATAATTATTTTATCGGTATTTCAAATATTATCAAGGAAGCATACTGATTTCTCGTAGTTTTAGGGCTCATTTTGGAGTATCTACTTCGGCAGCAGCAGTATGAAAGAAACGTTCACGTTGACATTATAGCAAGTATCCTTAGACCGTTATATAGTCAGTGTTTTTTTTTGTATACAAAGTATTTTTTTATAAGATTCATAAATGTTCGTGGTGCAAAAGATTCTATTTATAAGTTGATGTAAAAGTTTTTATGTATAAAATGTGATATAATTTATTCTTGACTCCCCCCTCCCCCGCATATGTATGTAGTTTGCATGTTTTCTCCTGTGTGAATGAACGAAGAAATGTTATAATTGTTTTTAAACAGAAATAGAGTTGTGCGCTATAAGAATGGGATTTTTTACCACTTTCGAATCGTCTCGCACAACTCGTAATATCTATCAGAGAATTATTATCGTGTTAAAATAGTACTAATCACAATGAAGAATTTATAAAGGATATTATATTACTGTTGAATAGTGTAAGGAATACGATAGCTAATAAAAAGAATTTATTCAAGAGAAGAAATGTCAAGTGCGTAATATCCACTAACTTTTTTCATGAAGGACATCAACCCTCGCTGGAGATAAGTTGTCTCGATGACCAGGGTTAGGGATGATTTCAAATTACTTGTACCTTTAAAAGTGACACACAATTTTCTATTTTGACTGATAATCTTAGGCAAATCATGGTCCAATCTGAAACCAAGATAATTTTAGAGACAAGTTGGTTGGGGAACGAATGGTGAATGTGGCGATTGCAGAGTGACAGTCAACGGTGACTTTTTGAATACTCTCATGCGAAACCGGGTGGAAACGAGAACGTATAAACTAAGCCTTGGTGTAGCTAGCTATCCAATGCGGGTCGAGAGCACGAATTTTCAAGCCGGGTTAGCAAACAAAAGTGGATGATGTCAGACGTTGATGTCGTCCCAGTCTGCAGGAATCAAAACTTGGAAACATGAACATGGAGCAACTACTGTTGGGGATGGGGAATTTGGCGTCGATACGGTAAGCGTTGAATGTTCCAATACTTAAAGAAAGAAAAGAACTCCAACCGGAAGGCTTACTGATCGACTCTTCTTTTATATAGATGTACGACAGAACCGAAACTTGTGGAACCGCCTTTCTAGCTATGGGCTTTCAATTTCGTGTCGGATATAAAAACGTAGTGGCGAACAGTTTCGTTGAGAGTTTCGATTCCAATTTGCGGCAATTTTTGAGGATCGTCGAATTAATTTTTTTATTTCGAGCTAATCTATAAATTGATATGTCTGAATTGTACAAGTGCACTCTCCCTTTGTAAATGTCAAAACAGGTAAAAAATGTATTTGATTCTTCAAAAACGTAATTCATGAACAAGGTATATACATGGAAATACTACATACAAATCGTTGCATAAAATGTAATACATTCAATATTGCATTTCCGCTTTCAAATATGAAGCCAAACAGTTGCAGTTATGACTCTATTACGAAATTTCCAAATTGCAAGCGCAACGACAAAACGCCCAAGTTTAATAGGAATAGATAAAAATAAGGAAATATTTTCGGTCTAAATACATTTATCTAAATCTGTAAATTTTTTAAATGGAGATGTAAATGGACAAGGCGTTGTACGCGCTTGTTGATAGAAATGTTTCCACGCGAATGTCATCCAAGTAGATGGTCATATTGTAAATTACCGCAAACGTACGCAATATGAACGTAATTTTCTTTGCCACTTTGAAATCATCATGTACAATTCCTAAATTTTGTTAACGATAGCTAATTTTGCCATGACAAGATATTGCAAGCTATACATATTTATAGCCTATAATATATTACTGTTGAATTGCACTAATATGTACACACATTCGTCCAATGACAATTTTAATTATGATGAAATAAAGAACATCAAGTCTGATTACATTTTTCAAAAATAAGTCCTTGACTCTATAATCCAGCAAGATGCCTAGTTCATCTTCATGACCAGGTTGGATTGGGGAAACATGAGATCCATCTTTAAATTTCTAATATATACTGAAAAACTCCGCAGAGTCAGTTAAGATACAATTAGCCTGCTAAATTAAATAACATGAACACACTCTTCATTTTTTATATAGCTTTTTTGTTCATATTTTGGGTATCATCTTAAACAGCGTCTTTAAATGAATTAAAATGATTGCTCAATGTTTTTCTCCTCCCCGCTGACTTTGAAACTTCGGCGAAGGACTCCAAACTCATTTTTGAACTCGTCGCTTTGTGGGTAAACGTAAAAGGGAGTTTCATCCGAGATACATTGGTCAATCACGTGAGCCACGCCGTTGGTCAGGGAAATATCTGATTTAATTACCTTGACACGTCCATTAATGCCTCGTAGAGATTCTGGAGAAAAAAAAAGAAACATTAGATTAAATCTTGATGAGAAAAAACTGGAATATGAATCCCTGTGCGAAGAATTTGTGTACACTTACTTGAGTGAGTATCACCGGTGACCTGCATTTTAATCTCTTTTTCATAGTTGGTCAGCAAAAATTCGTTGTCGATAAGACCATTACTGTAGTATGTTCCATTGACGACATGATAATTGATGAAATCTAGAAATAAAAAAAGGAAGATTTTTTAAAAATAACCAATTTTTTGTACTCAATTTGAAATTTGAACTCTTTGCTATAATTTCCCAAAGCGTACTTTTGACTTTCTCCGTGTCCGAAAGGAAAGAGGACTCGCTGGACAGTCGCTGGATTGCTTCGTTCGTTGGAAGGAACAAAGTGAAGGGTCTTGGATCCTGGAAGCTTTCTACGAGACCTGCCTGTTTTACGAGGTTCCAGAAGCCTGGACAATTTCAGGGAAACAATTTGTGAACATTAGCCACCATTGTGAAGAAGTTAATTATGAAAAAATAAATAAAACTTTGAACAATGCAAGACTTACTCTCAAATTCAAGTTTTTCACTGAGGAACTGGGCTGCGTTACGAGGAAGATTGGGCATGAGTACTTTGTTCAAAATGTGAATTCGACCGGTACTTGTGAGAATGTCGCCTTTCTCCACTTCCGCTCCGTCGACAGTGATGGTCCGCTGCAGATATAGTTTCAATCATACCATTTTTTTAAAAGAATTTGCTCGCGATACTTTCCTTAGAAAAACCATTTCGCTTGCTTACGTAAGTGTTGCTGGACTCGTAAACATTAACTCTTAGCCGGTTACCACCGGGACGAGCACTCAAGATAAGTTCTTCGTTCTCCAGTACGGACAATGGGACGTCTTCCTTGATTAAGTGGTTTAGAATCAGGGCTTTCTTCAGCTTCTTGTCAACGTCCAAGCTATCTCGGAACCATCTTGGTAACCGTCGGAAGGACGCGTCCGAGGGGATGAACAACGTGTAATTTTCTATATGAGTAATAAATAACACGAGAATGCTGATTATGCCGATTGTAATTCAGTAACAGAATGATTAAATAAATCAAACCGAGCTTACTTGTATGATCAAACAGAGGTAAAAGGCCGGAAGACACGATAAGTGAACGCATAATGTTAAAGTCGAGGGATTGAAGAAGGTCCAGTGTTGGGCAGGGAAAGTTCAATCGCTGGTTGGGCACAGGAGGCATTCCAATGAACTGATTGACGCTGCTTAAATGGAAGCCGTGGGGAACGTAAGCTTTCAAAAAGGGCGAGCCACATGGAGGTCGAGGTTGCTCAGGTAAAGCTAGGTTAGAAACAGGAGGGTATCCTCCAGAGGGTTGGGGTAAACCGTCAGCAGCTACTGGAGCTACAATCGAGTCTGAAATAGGCTTATTTCCGGAGACATCGTACAGAGGTGGCGGTGGAGGGAGGGAAGGAGTACTCGGAGGGCCTGGTAGCGTTTGATTCAACTTGTCTCCTTGGACAGGATGCAGTGGGTTTCCAGCCGGTTGTAAATGGCTTGGTAATGGCATCAGGGGAATCAAATGAATATTTTCAGGAGGGTGCGCTGCGTCGTTGGGATTGAATGGCCCATTTGGCCTGCCGACAAGTCCACTGTGGGGCAAGTTGAGAAGATGCTGTGGAGGTGGATCAAATGGAAGTCCTGGATTTATTAGTACTGTGAACGGTCGCGCATAAGAAATGTTTTTCACAGGTTGCAAAATTGTGGGTGGACGAGTTGGTGGAGGTGTAGAAGGCACTGGTGGCGGCGTGGGTGGAGGATCAGGAAATCCTGGATTTATCAGTACATTCGTTGGTCCGAATGGAGAAATAGCGGGGTACCGTGAGAATGCCTTGGGATCACTGAAATCTGGAGGAGGATACGTGTCCCCGTGGAATGTTGGGGGTTGTCGCAGAGGATCAACAACGAGTGGTGTCTCTGTGTGAATGTGTGTAGGATCAACAACGAGCGGTTGAGATGTCTGAATGTCAACGGGGCTGACATGAAGGGGTTTTGGAAGGTCTACAACTGTTGGTCTAACTCTGACTGGTTCAAGTGGGTTGCTTAGAACTGGCTGCACTCTCACTGGTTCTGGTCCACTCTCTACTGGTACGGGCCTTTCTGGGTGGTGAATGGATGGGAGCTGGCCCTCCCCGTTAGGCTTGAACTGCCCCGGAATCAGAATAGGCACATAGGGATTGTTGGGCGTTCCTCCTGGCTGAATTTGAGGAGGAAAATTATGACTTGGATTGGGATGGGGTCCATTTTGTCCTGGGTAAGGTGGCTGCTGGTGATCCCCTGGATAATGAGGTGGTGGCCTCTGTCCAGGCTGAAGAGGAATCATAATTGGCGGTGGAAGACCTGACGGATTCATTTGATGATCAGGGTGAAAACTTGGGAACTGCGGTGGTGGTGGTCGCATCCCACTTGGGTCAAAACCTCCATGGTGCGGAGGAGGTGGGGCAAACTGATCCCAGCCTGGTTGTTGAGGAACAGGCAAATGTGAAATTTCTCCGTTTGGAGGCTGGAAATTCGCCGGAGGCATCATAGGAGGAAACGGACACAAGAGTGGGTTCATCACTAGGGGAGACGGGGTCGTTGTCGTTTGAGCAACAGACACAGCACACGGATACCTATACGGAACGAACTCTGGCACTCGCTGCCCATCGTTGGACGGAAACTGTTTTGACGACCCGATTCCAAAAAGACTGAGGAACTTTTCAAACCTCGAATTCTCCTCAGTTGATGGAACTCCAGGCACGGTAACACTATTTTCCTCGACATTTTGCCCATCTACACTAATACATATCAGCGTGACCACAAGAAATATGCCTATTCTATTACGAACCATTGTAGCATTTACTACAATCACATCCACAGAGTAAACTGAAAAAAGTCCAGATATTCCCCAGATTCTAAATTGTCCCTGCACTGGATGCCCTTTCAAAGGAGACTAAAGACCACTCCAGTATTTACCAGGTATATATCCATGCGCCAACCTCCAAAAAAATGGTTTCTTTTCGAAGGAATCCTACGACTGTAAGAAAAAAACCTGCTACCCCAGAGTGACAACAAAATGATGGCAAGCCGCTTATGTCATCAAGAAATGCTCCCATTAATTCTTCCAGAGCCTCTTACAAAGTTATTCGGAAAAAAGGGGAAAAGGAAGATAACATACGACGGGAATGTATCTTTACACAGGTAGATCATGATTAACCCATGCTTCCACGTCTTGACTATGCTTCTTGGTGAGTTAAGGTGGAGTCGTTCACACGACACAAAATGAGGAATGCAATTTATGCGTGTTTACGTGAAGGAACGTTTAAAAAAGAGATTCTTCGTGATAGATGCGACTGTAACAATAAATTACCTGTTCCGCATTTTTTTTGGGTCGCTTATAACACCACTCGACTTGTAGACATCTTTTAAGAAGCACTTTTTTTTGTACCCTGAAGTCCTGCATGCCGAATGTTCTTGTTGTTGCCGACTTGTTGTTTTTTTTAAAGCTTGACAATCTTGGGCTCAGGAAAGATTCATTGAGAAATGAGTCCCTTAATGGGACCGCAATCCATCTTCAATCCAGGTAGGCCAACAAATAATAAGACCCTTTTTCCAGGTTTGTTGATGGCTACCACTTGACGTACAAACAATGTGAATAAAAATTTCATCTTCGTGTGGGGAAATGGGTCATATAAAATTTTTTCGACTGTTGTTGCCTGGTAAACAAGACCTTTTGGTACGTACCGTAAAACTTGTTAAGAACGCCGGGGTCCGAACAGCAGTCCACTGTAAATGAAAATTTTTATTGAATTATATCAATTGAAATTTAAGCATATACTACGCTGAATTGTCGCAAATTAAAACAAGTTAAACTAAAAAAAATTAAAATTTCGCCAGGGGTCGTGAAGGAAATTTGCTATTTTTTGCCGAGGGCGTTCTTTAGAAGTTTTACGGTATATTTTTCTTTACCTGTGCATCTTTCGGTAGTGGAATACTCCAAGAAAAAAAAGGTAACGTACGTGCAAAAGCCATCAACATGAAATACCCATGAACTACATACGATTAGATTACACTCCATTATTTCATGTAATCAAGATTTTCAGTAGGTTAGTACGGGAAAAAACATCTTCTTTGTGGACCTTGAACTAGTGAGCGCATCCCGATCCCGATGTCAACAACTTTCCTACAAAGATAAAAAAATACCCTTAATCGATACTGAAAAGAAAATAAGTACTGCGGAATGCAGATGTGCATTTTTTTTGCTTCGGAGAGTAACGAACACTTTTTTATGATTTCACTTTTTATTGACTCCAGAGACAAGTATAGTTTATTTTACAAGACAGGTGAATAAAAGTTGCATTCATCAACGTCTCACATAATTTGTCTGGAACAGGAAATCAGTTTTTATAGAAGTAGAATTAAACAATTAACAACTGAAATAGCATATATCTTACGCTCGACTATGTATATATATATATATCTGTGACTGTCTATAAGAAAAGGGGAATTGTCGTACAAAAAAGGAACCATGAAAAAAAACTCTAAATTCGTTTTTCTACGAGTAATATGATAAGTCGTCAAGTTAAATGTTTCGAGAAACAAGTTTTGCTACTTTTTCTGTTACGTCTTGGCATATTTCTCAGAGAAAAACGAATTTAGAGTGTTTTTTCTTGGCTCCTTTTTGTATGACATATCCCCTTTTCCTAAAGGCAGTCACATCTTATAAAATTGACATTTTTTTCTGTTTTTTTAAAATGAATCTAATTTTAGGCTTTAAGAAAGAAACGTTTCAACCGACAAAAGAAGCCTGACATTTTGATTTGCTACAAGACAGCTTTCAACAAAAATTTGTCTGGTGAAAAATTGATATTTGCTTAGAAGTTTAACTTGTTATAATAATAATTGTAATAATATTTTCTATCACTTTTGGAAACTCGCTTTCCCACAAGCTCAAGAGAAATAGATAGAGAAAGAATAGCTTAAGTTGATTACATAACATTAAAGCCAAATCTGTAGTTCAATCTGACCTTGCATACTTTCAATTGTAGTTCATGACAAAATAACAATTAAGTGACAGATAACTTAAACCGTCAGCTATTCAACTAATGAATAAAGAAACTAGTCAAATTCCTATAGAGTAACCAGATATATTTTGCCTTTCCGAAGCGCTCCATCGCAGCAACGCATTCATCATCACGGATTTCCAAATCTGATGTACTCTAAGAATATCTCTAGAAAAAAATAAGACCTACCAAAATATGCATCACGTAAACCTTAAAAAATACCAACGAAAGATATTTACATAACAAAAGAACGATCCTTCGCTTACTTACAAGAAATGTCCTTGACCTTCTTGTCCAGTTTCATTTCTTTTTTCAACAATAGAGACAAAAAAATATA
>VICI01002119.1:0-18131 GCA_019593645.1 Akabosia matsudoensis | reverse complement strand
GTCTCTCGTTCCCCCAGACATTCCCAGCTTGAAGTGCATCCTCAACCCGATGCTGTATAATGTGGACGTCAAAAACGGCACAATTTGCTTTTGCATCTTTATTCAGAGGCCGGCGATCCCTCCCCTTCTACTTCCCTCCGTTCCTATTCCAGCGTTGATGTGCTTCAATCCCTCCGGGAATGCAACTGGGAAAGGTACATTTTTTCGGTTGTGTTTTCCTTTCCTAATGAAATTTAAATTCAGGCTTTAAGCCTGTAAGGCTCGCAAGGCTTGGCAGGCTCAATCAGGCTCACCATGTTTTTGTACGGCTCAACTAGGCTCACTATTATTTTGCTAGATTCAGCCAGGCTCACAATTTTTTTAAGGCTCAATCATTTGGTATAGGCTAGGGCTAGGGTTTTGGTTGTGTTTGGTTAGGGTTTTGCTAAGTTTTGATAAAGTTTTGAGCCTTAAAATAATATATTGAGCCAAATTGAGCGTTAGAATAAAATATTGAGCCTGAATGGGCCTTCAGAAGAAATGGTGAGCCTCGTTGAGCCTTAGCCAAAAAAAAATTGAGCCTGATTGAGCCTTCGGGAAATAAAGTGAGCCTGATTGAGCCTTCGGGAAATAAAGTAAGCCTGATTGAGCCTTCGGGAAACAAAGTGAGCCTGACTGAGCCTTCGGGAAATAAAGTGAGCCTGATTGAGCCTTCGGGAAACAAAGTGAGCCTGACTGAGCCTTCGGGAAATAAAGTAAGCCTGATTGAGCCTTCGGGAAATAAAGTGAGCCTGATTAAGCCTTCGGGAAATAAAGTGGGCCTGATTGAGCCTTCGGGAAATAAAGTGAGCCTGATTGAGCCTTCGGGAAATAAAGTGAGCCTGATTAAGCCTTCGGGAAATAAAGTGAGCCTGATTGAGCCTTCGGGAAATAAAGTGAGCCTGATTGAGCCTTCGGGAAATAAAGTGAGCCTGATAGAGCCTTCGGGAAATAAAGTAAGCCTGATTGAGCCTTCGGGAAACAAAGTGAGCCTTGTGAGCCTTACATGCTCAGAGCCTGATTTTCAATTTTATTAGGAAAAGAAAACACAGCCCATTTTTCTTCAAACCAAAGATTCCGACAACTGATGATCAGCATTAATTATTATTGTTTTTTCTTTTGTTCTAACTAGATGTGGGGATTTTCAAAGAGTCTTTGAAAAACGTTACCAAATCTGGTATGCAGTCTCCGTCATTATCGTCTTCGTCACTATTTTCCGGCGACTCTTTTCTTGACAATGCCTTGTCCTCCATGAACTATGATAATCAACTATTTATTCACTCCAACAATAATTTTTTCACGAGTTTCAACGATTATTTATTGCCGACTACTCCTCGTTCAGTACGCTCCAAAAAACGGAAGAGTAGACATCATAAAAAGTATAGAAATCAGACATTGTACGATAGATAAATTTTAAACAGATACAAAAAAAATTGTCTACAATTTAGAAAGAGTATTCATGTCCCCCGTAATTTACTCCAGGTAGCGTTTGCAATATATTGACTTTTTGTTTTTCGTTAGTACCCAGCGAAGTACCTCTGAAAAAAAAGATGACGAATGCATTTTTTCTTTTGTCTTTTTTAGAAACATTACACGTACAAAAGTTTTAATTTTTACCTTGTATATCTGTGTATAGTCCAACTGTAAATAGTTAAATAAAGCAATTAAATATATGCTTAATTGCTAACTATACGCAACATTATTAGCACTTACTTTTGTTTTTACACCCTCCTCCAGCACTAACTATTCCGGCAATCATCCAGGACTCCTTGTCCATCTTGTAAATGAGAGGAGACCCTTGTCCCCCCGCACAGACAGGTGCTTCCTCCCCTTCGCTCTGGCCTGCGCACATGTGCACCTTGCCAGGTTTGTTGCTCACACAGTTTGTCTTGTCCACAAAGGGAACCTTCACTTTCTGAAGGACCCGAGATGGGGCAGCAGCGTCCGGGGAGTGTAGCCCCCATCCGGCTGCAATCAAAACTCATATTATTGCCTTATTCAGAGAATTTAAAAAAAAAGTTTGCTCATGAAGGGCCACCTGTGACGAATGTCGTGCTGCCTTCCTCATACTTAATTACTTCGGAAAGTCTTGGCAAGCAAATGGGACGGACGCGCTTTTCAGTGTCCAAGTCGATTCTCTTTTTAAATCGTAGCAAGGCAAGGTCGTAATCAAATCTAAGTTGAAATAAGGTACATGTTTTTTATAGTATTGTGCGCTATATATATATACATATAACACTCATGAAGTACCAACGTTTTCTCATTAAACAGCGGATGAATATATATTTGTTGAACGTCGAGACGCAAAGAGTCTTCCGATTCGTCAGTTTCTTTCGGCAGATCCCATCCAGGAATTCCAGAAAACTTGGAGTCATCCCTGAACCACATTTTTTACTCATTTTGTTAGCCCGAAAATGTTGTTTTTTTCTTCTAGTGTCCAAGTCGATTCTCTTTTTAAATCGTAGCAAGGCAAGGTCGTAATCAAATCTAAGTTGAAATAAGGTACATGTTTTTTATAGTATTGTGCACTATATATATATATATATATATATGATGAGTACCAACGTTTTCTCATTAAACAGCGGATGAATGTATATTTGTTGAACGTCGAGTCGTAAAGATTCCTCCGATTCGTCAGTTTCTTTCGGCAGATCCCATCCAGGAATTCCAGAAAACTTGGAGTCATCCCTGAACCACATTTTTTACTCATTTTGTTAGCCCGAAAATGTTGTTTTTTTCTTCAAGCTTTACGTTTTTTAAAAACAATAGCAATCATTAAAAAACGAATTACGCTTTGTCTTCGCCTAGTCGTGGATCAAGAACGTGATGATGCAGGAGCACTTGGATTTCGGATGCGCTTATGTTGTTGAAGAAAAAGCACTGAGCCTGCAACGGGAGGAAACGCTTTCAACATTTACCTCATTGTCGACTGTTCGAAATATATAAACTCCTTACGGCTGTGAGGAACCACGTGTCACTTATCAAAGCCCCTCCGCAAAATTGCTGACGCATCACCGAGGTCGGATTTGGAAAGACAACACTGCCAAGCCAAGGATATTCAAACTTCTTTGCTTCTGCCTCGCCCGATCCAATCTTTTTATTTTCCTCGTTAGCTTGTCCGCAAACTTAAAAAAAAAAATTATCCATTCGCATTTAAAATTATTGAACTTAAAGCTAATAAGCTTCGGGAGGGGGGGGGGGAGATTTTTGTCATTTTATATATTACTAGCTTTGTACCACAATCAGTGAACCCTTTCAAGTTTGTGTCCCCTGTCGCCCCGGAACTGAATCCAATCGTTCTGTTCCTCCGCGCCGTGGCCGGTTTTGGCGCAGACTTGATAGGAACACCTTTTCCTACCCCGGGAGGGGCGAGCTCTTCCATTTCCTCGTTACAAAATGCAATACACTTTTGGGGGGCAAGGGTGACAAAGTATATTTTAAGATCGACATTTCCGGGGGACGCGATGCGAGGGTTTTTCCCAAAGTAGTAGTTTCCACAGTCGATAATGTACTCGTAATTGTCAGTTATCATGAGCAGTTCATCGTCGCACAGACCGGCCTCTGTTCTTGGCACCATTATGATTCTAGCGTCACAGAGTATCGCTGCAGTACACTTTGGAGAGTCTCGGGAGCCGAGGAACTCGTACTCGCAAGGGTCTTCCGTCTTGAGTTCAAAGTGCAGGTAGCCATGTTCCGTCAGATCGTAGGTCTCTCCGCACTTCACTAGATTTTTTTTTTTTCACTGGCGTCAATCTTTACGAGCATTTATGTGTAAAAATCATGGAGAAAAAAACCTACTTTTGTCTAGGTCAAGATCTGCTTTGAGGGGGTGCTCGCTGGGCAGCGTTTTCTTAACAGCTTTCTCTTTTACATTATCAGATACGGTCCTCGCTTTTGTGGATCCCTTAATAATGTCTTCTTTTTCGGAGTCCTCTCGGGAATCGTCTGGCTTTCCATGAACCTGCAAATATGTCACTGTAAAATATGTACTGCTCTTCTCTTAATGGTTTAGCCTAGGTATAACTGGATTTTTTTTACCAAGTTTTGAATTAGGAGTAGTGATAAAGCTAGTGCGCCGGCAAGATTTGACTGTGACATGATTTTCGGCTTCATTTTGTTCTAATTCTGATTTAAGAAGCAGCAAGTTGGAAAAAAATGAAGATCCTTTTCATGCAGTGAACAATTTAACTGCATTGAGGAAATGAAATAAATATCTTGTGTTGATAAACTAAGAGATAAATTGGCACAATGGAGTTAAGATAGAAAGAACAGAACGGATTAAACTGTGGGGTGGGTTGACACTATGGAGCATACAACTATAACCTTAGAATATCTGGGCGTTTCAGTTAAATACCTGCAATGAATCATTTCAACTCACTGGGGAGCATCTTGGGGGGAGGTAATGTAAAGTTTTCGTGAAACGAGCAAACTATGTAAATTGTTGTTTTTATGAAGGGAGCATGTTTGAAAAATGATTTACAATAGAAGCAGAGTCTAAGAGAGAAAGCGACTGGTATTTGGCTACCTTGCAATCTAGTCGAGAACATGGTCGCAATCCCTAATCGAATCTTATATAAAATCAGTCGAGGCTTTGATTTTAATGTGACCTGCTGTTGTTTTCTGTCCCATGCAAATGAAATTGCGCCAAATAGATCAGATACCCGAAGATGTTCGATAAGAAATTGCAAAAGTTTTTTTTAAATCAAAATTTTCAAAGGCGATAGTAACTCCAAGATAAAAGAAAACGCGAGTGACGAGTGAGCTCATTGGAATCAGACTAATGCCATCGGCTGCCGCGAAGGCTTTGTCTCTCTTGAACTGAAAGTCAGTGTTATGGAAGTCTTGTGTTGCATGCACATGCATATGCCACGTGTCACATGCCCATGTTGTACATGAATTAACAACACCCACAGATATACTACCCATAGCCATTACTAATTATGGATTATGATGACACTTACAAGTTTTTACAAGTCGCATATCGAATCATTGATGATAAAATCGTCACCGCAAACTTTCTTTCGGAAGAGTAAAAAAGTTGTAAAACTCGTAAGGAAGTAAAACATTACTTCCGTTTTAATTGTATTGATAAACCGCCCTGTTTGAAGGCAATAAGAACTTCATCAACTTGAAAAGGAACGTTTTAATTGATTCTTAGATAACATTTTTGTGTTTCTTAATTACGCTACATTAAATGTCAATTAAGTAGAGGGAAAAGAAAACGAACTAAATCTGAAAATAATACTGACAAAAATACTAAAAATCAACAGGTTTGCTTAAATTTTAAAACTGTTTGTGGAATTAGCTCGAGATAGGTTTGAGCGTTTATCCCGTTACTATTTCCGATTCCAGCTAAAACATTGTTATTACGATTATTACGAGGTGTGACCATTTCATCATTCCACGTGTGACGTTACATATTTGCCAAAGCAGTCATAGCGCTATCCACCCAGTATCTCAAGCTGCTAACGTCAATAAACGCATTCGGGACATTAAACTCACAGGTTCGGAACACTTGAACTCCACACAATTCTCCGTTACAGAACAACCCTCCTCCGAGCTCCCTATCACACATTGATCCACCCGATGTAATTTTCCACTCCACAAAGAAGATTATCGTCCACGGGAACATTGAAGCCAATTGGTGACAATCGATCCATTCGCGCTTGGCAGTCGGCCTGTGAAAGCATTTTGAACTGTCTTTCCCGTAACTCATCATGACTTTCGTTCATATTTCTAACAAAGGAAACTTCAAGCCCGACGTCTCCCTCATTTGGCGCCATTGAAGCTAACGTTGATACTTTTTCAATTCCAGTTCCCTCGGTTAACTTGACCAGGGCTAGGTTGTTGGTGTAGTATGGGTCCCTTATTATTACCGAATCATTCAACTGTCCTTTTTGCCAAGCCTCTAGTACCAACTGAAACAACCCGTTTCTTTCGTCGATTTTTACCCTCCCCGCGTTGGAATCCATCCAAAACAGCAATCGTCTTCACATCAATTACTTTCCCTTGGCCAAGAGTTACCTTTAAATCAGTTCTCGAATTGCCCTGGTCATCTGTAACACATGACGCTGCAGTTATAACAATATCATCTGAAACCAATGTGCCTCCACATGATTCCCCTCCTTGCGAGGACAAATGAACATTCGACGGGTACTCCGTTTCCGTTGCAATCCGGCCAAACAAAGGCTGTTCCAACAAGTCTCCGCTTGACTGGTCTCCTGCTATTGAGCGAATCCAGTCAGAGAAGTACTGGACGTCTACGTAAGCACTTGGGAAACAATGCTGTTGGTCTAAATTTTCCTTGCACTCAGCAATGGGTGGTGTAAAACTTGTAATGCCACAAAGTACTGCATTCCCCTTGGAGTCCCGGCAGATCGCAGGCCCTCCAGAATCCCCAGTTCCAGCAGCTAGCAGAAAAAAACGCATAACAGAAAATTCTTCTTCATATGCGATAGCCTAATAATAATGAACTTTTACAGGGCTGCACATCTCCATTGAAGACTCCCCCCACGTACATCAACTGGTCTTTGTAGTCTTTCATAAAGGACATTTGCGGGGAAGAAAAGATGTCGTCTTTTCGTCGAATCGGTAAATTTGCCTTTTGTCGCTTCTTCGAGTATGTGAGAGCGTCCGATAAGCCGAATCCCACAATGATAGCATGATCGCCATATTCTTGAACCGAGAAAAATTAAGTACCTCATTAATTAATTAATTAATTAATTAATGTTTTAATCACTTTTTACATAAATTGTATCAAGTACCTAAAGGATCATATCCTTTTTCCGGGATACTCAGAGCCTTGACCTTCTCATTGAACTCGATGTCTCGGTCAAGTTTCAACAAAGCAATGTCGTTATACAATCGGCCCAGTCCGTCCAAAGGCTGTAGCCGACTGGAATTCGGATGGACAATGATGCTTTCAACCTTGTACGTGTTTTCCGTGTATGCTTTGTCAATATCAATGTTGATCCTGACTGAACCACAGCAATTATCCCAGTCCGGGTGAGACGGACCAATCACTTGGTTTGTCGTTTCGTCTGTAACACAGTGACTTGCCGTTATCACGTATCGTTTGTTGTACACGGTTCCTCCACAACCTCCCACCCCCATTCGAACGAAATGAGGAAACTCGGATTTCTCCGTGCCGTACAGGGTGGTGAGCAGAATGTCTGTAGAATTTTCCGGACAACAGAGCACTTCAACTCCGACCTTTCCAGCTTCCCCATTTGGACCCTGGCATTCATCATTCACTCCCGAGTCAACAAATTTGATTTCCTTTCCGTCAATGAATATCCGGTTTCTCAAGCCTACACTACACATATCTACTTGGCCTATGGCTTCCTTAGGAGCGCACGCAGTTTCCTGACAAACGTCAGCGTAAAGACGGGCATTTTTCGCTGGTATGACGAAAAAAAAAAAGAAAACGTCGATCAGTCAAAGAATCCTATTTAAAATTCGCCAAGTTTTTTGCATGGAATGTTATCAGGGGAATATCTTTACCGTCTTTGGTGCCTGGGATGCAACACCTTCGACTTGATTGCCCTGAGTACTTATCTTGGTTCATGAAAACTTCGGACATTCCATCCGGGCATGGTTCTGGGGGTTCGCTCCATTTTGTGTACATGCAGTCGTCTGCGCTTGTCTTCCCTAGGAAATACATTGTACAGGGTATTGACTCCATGTTCAAAGAGATAGTATAACTTTCGGATGCGAATTTTGAAGTTACCTATTAAACTAATCAACATGAAGATTCCAAACGCACATTGTCTCTTTGTGCCCCGTTTTCGATCCTGACCCACCAAAATTGTCCNTCAAAGAGATAGTATAACTTTCGGATGCGAATTTTGAAGTTACCTATTAAACTAATCAACATGAAGATTCCAAACGCACATTGTCTCTTTGTGCCCCGTTTTCGATCCTGACCCACCAAAATTGTCCTATCCATCGCGATTGCAGTCCAACTGAAAAGTAAGGAATTTTTGGAAAAACTGGAGTCATTTTTAGAGTCATTTGCGTGACTTTTTGGCTGGATGTGGTATCTCGAAGAGAGGTGTTTTGGATAAGATTTTTTTTTTCATTTACACATTATGCAATCATCAGCCCAAAAACATATTTTCGTGTTTTATGGTCCATGATTATGACGTGTATTTTTAAATGAAATCTTAGTAGATCTAAATATCAAATCAAATCAGCTCAAGAACTACAGATGTTATGTAAAACAACGAAGCGTGACACCTTGCATGCAAGTGCTGGGATGGGAATTTTTTATAGATTGCATGCATCCTGCAATTAAACTCATCAAAGAAATGTTTAACTACTTGATGTAACTGGTAAAAATACATAAATATTACTTGAAGAATCATAAAACCAAAACTAGGACCAGGACAAACAAATCACGATTAACCAGAAAACCAGGAAATCAAAAACGAAGAAAGAAGGTACATGTATGTAATAACTAATAACCTTGAAATGCCCTTTTTATGATTAATGATTTTTATAATTTGCTATATATAATATTTCACATAAAATTTCTATCTATCGTACTAACCTGGATGCATCATGACTATCATGAGTGTGATATGGCCTAATGAGTAATGAGTTACCTCATCAGCAAAGGGAGTTATTTTACGAGATTAAAACCCAGTAATATTATAGGCAAATCTGGGGGAAAAATGGCAAAATATGAGATTTTTTAAACAGATGATCTTGGAATATCTTGGCATCTATCTCAGTTAAATATAATTTGCTGCAATGAATGATCTGGTGAAATTCCGTTCAGAATCTTAGCGGAAGTACGTAAAATTTTGTTTGAGTCAAGCGAGTCATGTTGTGAAAGCGATATATGAATGTATGAAAGGAGCCTGTTTAAAAAATCATTTACAATCGTGCTTTACAAGGACCAGCGTCCTGGAGAGAAAGCGATGGCTATTTCGAATGTGCTTGCAAATTAAAATTGCAATAATGTGCATTTTTACTGCACTTATAAGACTAAAAAAGGGAAATTCAGTAGTAAGCTGGGTATTAATTTCCATCATACATCATTACAGGAAATGATTTTTGAGCTATTGGACCACTCATCGAATTATTATTAGATGCGGGACCAGACAGTACGAGCTATATAGCATGTCTACTACCGATGTGTAGATACAGTAAAATCTCGTTATAATTGCACCCCAAGGGGAAAGATTTTGAGGGCAATTATAAAGAAAGCAATAATAGCGAGTACTTCGTTTATAATTGCGCTGGCTCTTATAACGAGTTTTTGCAAGTTCTTGGTATCAAAGTCCTACAAAATGTGTGTATCGTTGCTTCGCTAACATTGAGACTATTTTTAGCAACAAACATGATGATTTTAGCCCAAACATCTTTGTTTTTTGAAAGAGGCCGAAATTTCCTTGCAGGCAATTATAACGGTAGTATTTTTACATGTGTTTTCTATGGTAGGGTATTATTAAATTTCCGGCAATTATAGCGAAGGCAATTATAGGGCGGGGAATAGTTTGGCAATTATAACGAAAAGCCACTATAACGAAGGCAAATATATCGAGATTTTACCTGTAGTTTTTATAATACCCACCAGTGGTCAGATACAGTTATTACAGTGATTTTACTGATTTGTAAGGCTAATTATGATGATTTTAGCCCAAACATCTTTGTTTTTTGAAAGAGGCCGAAATTTCCTTGCAGGCAATTATAACGGTAGTATTTTTAATGTGTTTTCTATGGTAGGGTATTGAAATTTCCGGCAATTATAGCGAAGGCAGTTTTAGGGCGGGGAATAGTTTGGCAATTATAACGAAAAGCCAGTATAACGAAGGCAAATATATCGAGATTTTACTTGTAGTTTTTATAATACCCACCAGTGGTCAGATACAGTTATTACAGTGATTTTACTGATTTGTAAGGCTAATAGTATACTGAGAGTTTAATAATCATGTAACTAGACACTGTACCAGCACTCTGCACCCAAAAAGAAACTTATTAATAACATACCACGTGCATGACACTAAATTGTGTTCTCAGGCGTACAATTTACTTGTCAACAAGCATTAGACTAATAGTTTGCTGAATTGCGAGGTCCTCAACTGTCAGAGGAGTCAACGCATCCACATAGTTTCGATCGCCAACATAGACTCGAACATTGTTACACGACATTGCAAACATTTTGAACCATTTCCCTCGCTTCGTCATCATGAGACGACCAGCTTTTAACCGCCTCTCGATCAGGTTTCTGCTGGATTTGTACACATTTGCCAGACTGGTGTAAATAATTAAGATGACAAAACCGCTATCAACTGCAGCCATGAGAAACATGCAGAACATTGTGAGAGGCAGATCCAACCCGAAGTTTAAGCAAGCATACAAGCTGATTGTATGCACAAATATAATAGAAATGAGAACATTTGCTGTCATATACTCGGAATAAATTGCCCGATACTCTAATCCCAGAAGCTGCACCTCCCGATAAATCCGACAAGTGGATTCAGTAGCTTTGGAATCCGTCCCCACAATTTTGTCACCAGCGAATTCGATGTAGGACAGAAGACAATAGCTTTTGAGAAGCAAGCTTAGCGACAAATGAAACGAGAACCCGCTGAGTAGAAAGCTCCAGTTAAAGTAGCTCACTCCAAAGACTACTAACTTTGAAAGGATTTCATTCGTAGACCAGGTTGGTTTAAGATCCACTCCAAATCGGCCGTTACATTGGTCGTTCACGACCCAGTACCCTCCAAGGTGGATTGGCAAGCAAGGGTTTCGCATCAAATCCGCATGGTACAACAATGGCAAGCAGATGCCGGACAGCTCCATAGTCCTCATACATAATTTAATGATGATACAATAAATGCGTCCTGAATTGCCCCAGAGCTCGCCTGTCAAATACTATCCGCATGGTACAACAATGGCAAGCAGATGCCGGACAGCTCCATAGTCCTCATACATAATTTAATGATGATACAATAAATGCGTCCTGAATTGCCCCAGAGCTTGCCTGTCAAATACAACCATAGAATGATAAAATTAAACGTAATTCCATGAAATTCCATTATTTTTGCGTTAAAATAGCAACAATAATAATATTTTATGTCAGGAGTATTACGGTTTCGGAACTTTTCAAACTGCATCATTCCGTTGATATGAGCTATAATCTGGTCCGTTTTTGTTGCGAAGACATAATGCGTGTAGCAGTTGATGAAAAGTGCCGCAAGGTTGAACAACGTATGAAGCTTGATAAAGATATTGACATGTTTCCAGCTCCAAAGAAACTGTACCAGAACCAGAGTCGAGAACAGGGTCGCAGTCCCTAACCGAATCTTGTATAAAATCACTCGAGGCTTTGATTTCAGTGTGAACTGCTGTTGTTGTCTGTCCCATGCAAATGGAATAGCGCCAAATAGATCAGATACCCGAAGATGTTCGATAAGAACTTGCAATAGTCTTTCTGAAATCAACATTTCGATATCACTGGCGATATAGTAGCTTCAAGTTAGGGAAAAAAACCGCTAGTGAAGAGTTAGCTCATTGGGACAAGACTGATTCCTAAAGGCCCGCATCGAAGGCTTTCTCTTTCTGAAGTGAAAGTCACGCTATGGATGACTGTGGAGTCGTGTTGAATGGACACGCTATGGAGTCGTGTTGAATGCACCATGCACGTGCTCTACATGAATTAACAACACCTACAGAATACTACACGATAGCCATTACTAATTCAAATTCATGTTCCGACTCAGCCGTTAGATACGCACTGCACCCCATGCTATGTGAACGACTTTCTAGGCAACAGTGACAATTGATGACTTACTAGGAAAGGTCGTGAGGTGTAATGCGTGTTAGTTGGTGCTGATTGTCATTTCCATGGCTCTACCTAAGTGCGATTACATATTCGTAAAAATTATGTTGCAAGAATAAGAGTTGAACCACTTCCATAGCATTAAATGGCGCGCTATTGGACGTGTGGCAATGGAAAGAGCACTCTCGCAGATCAAAATTTTGATGGTTTTTTATGATTTAATGATTGTTTTTTCGATCAGCTGACCACAAACAATAAAGTTCCTCATCTGCATAAAAGAACTGAAGAAAACCTCGAAGCAATGAACAAGAGCGTTCGGTCTCCACTGGCACACAGTGTATGAGGGCGCCGTAATGAATGCTACGGAAGTGGTCCAACTCTCATTTTTGCAGCATAATTTTTACGAATATGTAATCACACTTAGGTAGAGCCATTGGAAATGACAATCAGCACCAACAAACACGCATTACACCTCACGGCCTTCCCTAGTTAGCGTTAAAGGCAATAAGAACCTGAAACAGCTTGAAAAGGAGCGATCTACCTAAAATAATAATTTACTGTTTCTTTATAATTATGCTACATTTTAAATGAGGATTCACAGTTGGAATCAAAACCTTACCAATATGAATCAAAATTTGGTAACAAGGGCTTGGAAATCAAGCAGATAACTCAAACAACTCTTACGAAAAAAGACGAATTGAATCCGAAAAAGATTGCCCAAATAAATTATCATGAGGTGAGGAGTATCATCGATCCAATTTGTTACTTGTTCATTGGAAAGCCTCTTTTATTTAGCTCGCTCGCAACTGAAAGCTCCAATGCACAGCGTAAACAGGTAAATGCACATTTTCGTTCATTTAATCGAAGCTCTAATGAGGAACAGAGTTGGTCAGGTATTTGTGTTTACAAATCAGTTTTTGGTACTAAACGCTTATTATTATTTACAACATTATTCGGACATAGAAAAATTATACATTCCTTTTTCGCCTCCAATTCTGCTAATTAAATTTTGTAGTCAGTCAGCCACATTGACTGCGATCCAGTCTATGTACGGCGATATTTTTGTCATCAAAACAGGTAAATGTGGAATGGAACAGGCCCTTATGAATCCCATGCTGGCTAATCCAACCAACTCATATCTTCCACCGACTGCTGTCACTAAAGGAGCTAATTTAAATTTAAAAAAATGCATTATTCCTATAACCAATACAAATTCAGCACTGGAGTACCTCCTTTATCCCATAAACATGTTCCAACATCTTCTCCTCCGCCACACAATACAAATCCTTTTTGAAAGCTTGAAGCTAGCTCCATTCCAAGGACCTCCTTCCAAACAGTCGTGCACGCAGAGTCATGTCGGATTTGTACGGTTGTTTCTAGTAACACATTCGACAGTATGGAGTCCTCACGTATTCCCCATCCAGTACAAATTGCATGATTATGCACTGGAAAAACACCTGAAATTTTTGGACAAATACATGCCGAAACTGGTTGGCATTCAAAAACACTAACAGCCCTTTGTTATTACTTGAACGTTTTGGCAAGCAAACGGGGCGCGTTGTAGGCCCAAACGGAATCCTTCCCGAAACACGCATCAGCGCAATATCATGAATTGTATCGGTGAAGCCGTGGTGCAAAACAATCTTAGCCACCTTGAGAATTCGGTTTGACGTCTCGTCAACTGATTTCAGGTTGTGGTCGCCTATGTTTACGGTTAATTCATTTACTAAACGGACATGTCCATCCCTAGAGAGGGAAGTGGAAGTGTGAGGTAAGCAACATTATTATTATTTGATTGTATTAGGAATGTGATTGATGTTTTACATATTACTTTACGTTTGCAAACATTTCGCTGCTGTAATCAACCAGAATTCATTGATTATTGTTGCTCCACAAATGGGCTTGCCGGATAGCAGAACTAATGCCTGCCAGGGGTACTCATTTACGCTCGTCTCGTGTCCTTTCGTGAGCCTCAGTGGCGTCTCATCAACAAGTAAAACATTTTTCATCGCACTGCTGTATTCTACGTAAAAAGGTAATGTTTTATAAAACTTATGCGTAATGTGGCTACCTCTTCTTCTTCTTCAATAAATGATTGGAACTCGTACGTGATCCGGTAGGATCCGTTTTGGTCATGCTAGCCTTCAAGAAGGCTTTTGCGGAAATGTTGCTGATCAGTTTGGGATGATGAGCTGCATGCGACTTCCTATTTTTAACCCCACAGTTATGAAATCCCCTGAAATGGGTCGTTATTGGGTTGCAGGAAATTTGCGTTGTCCGAATGCTCCAAATGTGACTCGGGCTTTGCGTTGTAACAATGACCGTAACTGGTCCTCCCATTTTCATATTCACTGTAACTGTTCGCACAAGATTTAGATTTTTTTAAAAATAAAGTAGTTGTTTCTGCTAAACAGCTAATATTAAAAAACAAAACAAACTAACATTGGTAGCCTTTGAGAATACCACATTGCGGGGCAAAATCATCTCCAGAACTTATCACAGTTACGGAGTCGACAGTACAACCTTTTGATGTCCTTCCTGCAAAGATGCCCTCCAAAAATTCAATCCTTAGAGCACAGAACGATGGCTTCGGGATGATCATGTATTCGCAGACCATCGACTTCTTGTCGACAAGGGGAAAATGAGGATTTCTGAACACTGAATGTACGTCCTCGCTCATTTGCCCGCAGCCGTTGGGAAAGCTTTGGACATGGCCGTTGGGATTGCTGGGATTGTGAATGTACATCGAGATGGCAGGGAAGAGTTCGAAGGTGGACGAGTTGGAAATGACTTTTGGCTTGTGGACAGGACCGACGAGGAACGCCTGCTGGGGAGAGGCTGACGAATTGAAAAGTGTGTAATTGTACATGGACAGAGTTTCGTTTCTCATGTTTATCATGTCCGTGTCGTTAGGGTACGAGCTGGCATTCAGATTGACTTCCATTCTGGTAATGTCGATTGTTTTGCTCAGATAAGTTGACGTTGACACTGTCGTGTTCACAGACTGGACTACCGTAGTTAGGTTCACGTTTGGGTAAACGTTCATTTTCAGGTTGGTCAGTATTGACCGCTGCACAGTTATACTGCGAGGGTCTTCAGCGCTAGAGTTGCCCTCTGGTGAGTCGCCAGTAGTGGATTCAGGACTCTCTACTTGATGATGATCTGAGAGCGACCTTGGCCTCAAGTTGGCTGTAATTGTCTGGGCGAGTTCATTCTCTGCCGATTCAGACTCGAGTTCAAAAGAAAACGCCATCTTGAGTTGGGCAGAATGAGGACTACCGTGTGTGACATCGTCAGGATGGTCATCATCATCATAATCGATGTTATACACATCCTCTGGATACAAAATGGTGTCTTCATTAGCTGCCTTGTTATATGAAGTCTGGAGGGCACCATTGATCACGGGTCTTTTGAATCCTGCAATACTATTCAATTTTTATTAGAATCAGCCTCTGGTGGTCCGGCACCAAAAACGATTCTATAATCTCATACCTGAATCCATCGAGACCTCCTCAGCAAGTTCTGGATTTGCCACGTTCTTGTTTCCTGTTGGACATTATGGAATACTTGAATACCTGGCAAGAATACCAGTTAAAAAAAATATATTACTCATTAAATTTTTTATACCTTTCATGCAACATACTCCGGTATTCTGCTGACCATGCACACAATATCCAGTCACCGTCCTCCCACTATTTAAACATTCCTCTAGTGTGTCAGCGCAGAATGAAGCCGTAGTCCTTTCGTCACCACACCTACGTGCGCTTTCACCAATAACCTTTTCGTGTCCTAAAACTTGACTACTCAAAAAATATATTCCAGCTACGGCACAAAAGGACAGAGAAAACATGCTCCGGAGCATGTTACCACTCGGTTAGATTACGGTAGGCCCCAGTCAATCATATCACAATACAAATCAATAGACTTTTATATGACAATGACTATAAAATCATTTTATGGAGCTCTAATGAAAACCCACAAGTTTTGTAGAGAATGTTATCTATCGTCATTATCTATCACACATTTATTAGGCAATGCGAGTGGGACAATGCTTTCCACTAAACAATTTACCTCATACGACAATGCTATTCAAATGAAAATATTTTTCTTGGGGCTGCTGATCGTAGAACTTTAAGATTTAATGCCACTTAATTGCCCGCTTCAATTCAAGGAGTAGCTTCTTGAGAATATGCGACTTGAAGAGATAATACTTTTACCATAAACATATTCATTTTAATTTGCTATATATATGTAAATCTTGTACAATAAAGCGTTTAAGCACACTGCTGAAAGTCAACTTGAGCTACTTGCCACGTTTCCGTATCGTACAACCCCGTCAACTTCCAGTTTCACTGCTTTCACTTTGTTCGATTTGCCCGTGTAGGCGTCCAACACCCGACACAGTTGCCACTTGGTCTTTGACGGACTGAACAAGCAAAGGGCACCCGCCCCGAATGGAGTTTTCCCTGGTTTTCTTGTCGAAGTAGTCAATCTAAACGGGCGTCTTGAGGCAACAGCGCCACGAGCTGCTGCTGCTGCTCGCACCGCTTTTGGAGTCGGCGTTTTCACGGCGTTGTTTTTTGAAGACGGCTTGAAATTTTCTTGGAGCCATTTCTGCAACTCTTTTGGAGCGTTTTCATCTGGTTCGTAAACAACAACGACATCTTTACCAGATCCGCCTACGGGTTTAACTGGAATTGTGAGTGGTGGGGGGAAGGTAGATGACCAAGATTTTGAATTCTTATAAAAAGACCGATATGATCCAAAGTTATTATTAGCTCCCGAGTCATTCGACTGCTTAAAAAGTTTCTTGGACTTTTTCTCAGCTCGACTTTCCAACATGTTCTCCAAAGTGTCGTTGGAACTTTCTGGTCTCATTTGACGTAATTTGGACACGTGAAGTTTCCTCGTCAAGTTGCGCATCTCTTTGTCCGCCTTGTGTAATGATCCGGTGATATTGAATTGGTGGTGGTCATATATGGACCCGTTAATGTTCTTGATATCCTCCCAACTTGACGACCCGGAACTGACGTCCTCCAATTGTGACGGACCTGTAAATCTACTCGACAACTTGTCCAAACGACCTGTTTCATCCATTCCGTGTTGTGGAAATTTCCTTGTTTCCTGGAATTCCCCGTTATCTCCATTGCGGGCGTCCTCGTCAGACATGCTTTCACTTTCAGACCCCGAGGACGACCCACCAGTAGTGGAGTTTTCACCTTTTGTATAATTCTTAGGCACTCTCTGATAACGACCAATAAACTGGGACCGAAAGGCGCTTCGGTGCTTCTTTCCGTAACGCGGTCTCTTCGAGTCCCCAGACGCTTTCGATGAACGTTTTGTATTCTGCGACAACGTGGGAGGTCTGCGTGTTGTAGCTTTTGCGGATTCAAATGGGAACGATCTGAGTGAACTGGCAACGGGAAGCAAGGGGACCGATTTATAAGACTGCGAGTGCGAACTGTGCAAAGGATAACTGTTGAAACCTGGCATGCTGGAGTAAATCAAAACTGTTCATGTCCGCGAGTGGCGATGAATGTAAAACGGGGTAGGTGGCCCTTGATTGTTGAAACGTTGACTGGCTTGTTACAATAGCCGGAATGTTGCCTTGATGAAAGTTGATGGTTCCATGTTTGCCAGTAGTGTGCAAACCTTGTTGGGGGTCATCATATATTAGTTTGGCGAGCTTAGAGTCGGCAATAATTTTACCATCCCCATCCGTTTTTGAATACTTGGCATCAATTACGGTTACTTGCGAAGCGATGTGTGCCGCTGATGAGGAAACTGAAGTCTCTGGACTTTGACGGGCCAATAAGTTATGGTCGTCACCACCAGCAGAAAGTTGCGGAAGCACAAGATTAGCAGCAGCATTTTGATCCGATTTCTTGTTGCCTTTTCTGTTTTTGCTTCTTGGCGTGGTCGACATGCTTGACGTCATGATTCCACTGACTTGAGATTCAGAGGTAGTCCACGTCCCCCCTCCGGAACTAGACCGTGCTGCGTTCAAGAGATTAGAGTTTTCGAAAAGGAGGCCTGCAAGTGTGCTGGAGGTGTTGCCAATTTCTCTAGATGTTAACGTCTGGTTTGTTGGCGTCACCTCGGCTGGTTTATAACTGAGTCCGATCTTGTAGCTGTCACCTGAAGGCTTCATTGACATGGAGTCATACGCCAGATTTTGTGCCGTTTTGTTTTCAATCACTCTCGTATGAAATTCATACTCAGCAGCAGATTTACCTGAATCAGCAGCAGAAATTTGAGATTCTCTTTGGATTGCTGAAAATTTATAAGAAGGTGACGGTTCTGAATCAAGGACTCTTGTAGT
>VICI01002118.1:0-18131 GCA_019593645.1 Akabosia matsudoensis | reverse complement strand
TATTTATTTATTTTTTTTGGTGAAGAAATGCATTTGTACATTTTGCATTTAGGCTGAATTGAAAACTTTTCTTAAAATTCCCAGTTTCGGCAAGTTTCCCATTACAGTGCATTGTCATTTGGGGCCTCCGTTCAAAAGCATTCGAACCCTGAGCTGTAATTAGAACAAATACACATTGTTGTTCGGGTATTGCAGATTTCAGCGCAGGCAGATTATAGTTAAAAACACCCAAGGAAAACTTTGATTGGCTGTATCTCATTTATGTTCTGAAGACAATTGCACAAATATGTAGATAGATTTTGGGAAAATAACATGTTTCATTCATGTTGTGTTAAGACATAACTGGTACCTTATAGGTATATGTCATCATCATCTCGTTGGGATTTTGCTCTGCTTTGCACTATGACGCTAGAGATGATAAAAATGCCTACATTAAAATATTACAAAGTTCCAGTCAAAAAGGTGCAAGGGGTTCAACAATTTTTTTTGGGAAATGTTCCACATGGTTGAATCAATCGGGTAGTCCCCGAGTCATCTTTCAAGACTTGTTCTTAATGATTGTAAAAACCAGTCTCCCGACTTTTTCATGCGTGCAATTTCATGCAAATAATTTTTGTTTGCCTGCTTGGACAAAATACAATCAATGATTACTAGCTTATCTATTCTAGAATTCTAGAATATAAAAAAGCCAGATTTTCCTTTGAATCCTAGGGATTTCCCCATTTCTACAGCAGTCTATCTGAGCAAGAGAATTACCAATAATCTCGATTCAGGTCAAAATTAGAACGATATTGAGATTTGGATTGGCTTTGCGAATCCTACGAAATCATAAATAATCCCGTCCAAATCACTTTAATCTTGAGACAGTGATTGAGTGATCATGGTGGTAAGTTACTGGTGGTTGAGTGTAGTTTCACACGATGGCAAAAATTGATTTAAATTAATCTAAAATAATTTTCTTCCGGCTATCGAACTGATAAGTCACATAATCAATCAACTTTTATCAATCAAAATCATTCCACGCATGTATAAATAATTTGTGTGAAGTTTTGGACAAGTAGCGGATGCATAAAAGACCAAAATGGAAAAGTAATTTTGTGTATCCTGTGTTATTGACGTAAGTTTACAAAAATTCGATCTATTTGTCGCAAATTCTGAACCAAGCGGAAACAACTAAATATCAAACAGTACAAAAGGAAGGCAATGGCAATTTACAGGCAATTTACTACACCGGTGGTAATTGAAAATGTTCAACTATGTATTTTTTAAAGCATTAAGAAATTCCCTAACTCCTTCTTCGGTAGGTATTTGTTAAATGTCAACTTAACGTAACATATAAAACTAGATTATATAACTCATTTGCAAGCTGTGATTGGGACTACCCATTTTTAATTTTTAATTCTCATCACCGCTTCACATCAAAATAGTTATGCGTGCATAACGTAAAAATAATGGTCACGCATTGACAAGCAAAGATTGTCTCCTCCACCGGCTAACGTTTTCTGTAAGTCTATTAATTTGATCTTCCAAGTAAACATTTAGGTATATCTGTTGATAAAAGTGATCACAGAATGGTCTTTTGAAATGCAAATAGGTTTATAAGATTTAGTAAAACCCAATTTCTTGTTTCAACTGATATTTCAAAAGATACTCGAACGTTCCCAGGAAATAAAAGTTAGGGTACTTTCAATAAATTATGTACTTTCAATAATAGAGCACGTGCAACCATGTATTCAGATATTTCAAATCTCCTTATTTCAGATACTACATACTACACAATGAAAGTATATTTTAAATTGAAATTAAAGTAGAATTGAATAGCTCTTTAAGGAATGGAAAAACGCACAGCGTCCATTTGAAGTGTGCTCTTGCATGAACATCTCATTAGTGATAGAGATCCATAATTGATCATAATTTTTTCGATCATGAAATTATCTTTAAATTCCTTCGCACTTTTTAATGACGTCTTCCTACAATACTTCCTTCTCCCAATCAAGTCATTATTAGATAAAGTATAGTCGCCATACTACAATGATTCCTTTCCTCAAATTCAAAGAAGTGCGTAAGCAATCCCCTCCGAAATTACGTTTTTCTCACAGACAAAGCTTTTCATAGAATGTTTCAGTGTAGTTCGACTTCCAGGATACTTCTGGTGACCCTATTTTCTAATAACAATTATAACATGTGTATCCATCCCTTGTAAAATAGATAATTGTGAAACGGTTTAATCCGAAGGGATAATAGGTTCACAGACAAAAAAAGATGAGCTAGCTCGTTCATAAAGAGCAAACTCATTATGAAGGCATCCTTTGTGAAAGAGAGAATTTCCGTGACTTAAGTCACGTTTGCGTTTGAGCGTCTGGAAATAACAGTTTCGTGATTTTGTAAACGTATGTTTACCTAAAGCAAGGATACAAGGCAAATATTCGAGACTTTTTCACAGTAAACTAATCATCAATACATTAGATACATAGACGGTTTCCTAAATCCTACTCCTTTATAAGTAATGTTTGTAAACGTATGTTTACCTAAAGCAAGGATACAAGGCAAATATTCGAGACTTTTTCACAGTAAACTAATCATCAATACATTAGATACATAGACGGTTTCCTAAATCCTACTCCTTCATAAGTAATGCATAGATTTTAATGCTTGAAACATTCAATGGTTGTTAATGGACAGCCTTTGGTTTGAAATGTTTTATGTTCTGCTTTAAAACATGACAAGCATTAGGAATACTAGGATCACATATTGTCACAATCTCGTTTAGACAACCATTGTTATGCGTATTATATGGATGTCTTATTGTGGACTACGTGCCAAGCCGACTAAGTAACCCAAGTGTTATTTTTGCACATGGTAAAACTAGTCTCAATATTACTACAAGCACTCATGTTTCTCATTGGTAATTAAATTACATATGCTTATATGACGAAGCATCATCGTTTAAAATATTTTTAATTACACAAACAAACGACTGTAGGAATTCCATGCAGCCTCTTATTGAAAACGAAAACTTAAACAAACACTATTGTGGAGTACGATATCCGTAAACTAATTTTGGTTTTAGTGACAGCTTGAAGCTCGTGAGGTAACTCTGCCTTGATTGTTTTAAATTTCTCACCTTTCATTATCACTTCGTCAATCTACATACAAGTGACTCCGTCAACGTTATCCCCAGAGACATAATTTGTGCCCCATAGCTGGTGCTCTGCCAAGCCAAGGAATGACGGTGTGGGCGAGCTATCAACTTACTAGTAACACACTTTAGGTGTGCCTTTTGGTTGGCGACGTCTTCTTCATTCAGAATTTTTACTTCTCGCGTTCGCATAGTTTTAGCAAAAGTGAAATCGGAAACTAGAAAAACTTGTGTTTGTCTAAGGTGAGGGTAAGGAATAAGGAACTGTGCGTCATTCGGATCTCCTGCATGTAACGTAGCTGGTAGCAATTTAAACTGCAACAATGCAGTAGGAGGCAAAGAAACTTGTCTACGCAATCGTAAGGCATTTGAGCTGGCAACGTTTCCGTGCAAATAATCCAACTTAGTTAAGTAATTTTTTGAGAAGCGCACATTAGGAACAGCCACCAGTGCAGTGCGAGGCACATGTCTGGGAAGATGAAGCCAATGAGAAGCAACAAAAGGAGCAGACGTTTCTGTTACCATTATAATCAACAAACGGTTAGCCTTTGCATAAGAGCCTTTGCGTTCAAACAGTTATGCTCAGCATTTCGACAAGTCAACTTATTAGCCGAGTACCTTCTGTTATATACAAACAATGAACAAATCGGTTCAACAATAGAACAACTACAGGCATAGTAGCATTATGAGCATCTGGCAATTATCGCACTGAAAACTTGTGCGGTGCCTAAATAAGAGTGAAACCTTGTGACACAACTGAATATAATATCCGTTTATGCAGCTGCAATGTGCTTAATGTGACTTCAGGTTTGTTACAGTTACGACTACTCATATTACGTGTGTACTCATCCGCACTCAAAAGTGACCATTAGTTTCCTTACTGAACCAGTATTTTAATATCAGCATATTGCTATTAAGTAATACATTTTTACGTAGACTGTAAAGAAAGAGGGAAAGACGGCTATTAGAAGTTATTTGTTGAGTTATCAAAGAGCTGGTTAAAACTACGAGTGGCACATTATGTCCGTAAGACTCATCACGCGTTTGAACAAGAACACACGTTCGGCTAAAAATGTGCTCGTAAAGATCGCCGCTAATACTGATATTTTTACATAAATTAAGCTGTTGACAAACCGAAGTTTAAAGTTAAGCCAGAGATAAAGCAAGGTTGTCGCTGATTTGAAATTAAAAGTGGACAATTGACTTTGGAAAAGGCCAAACTGAAGTGCTTCATGGAATGGTCTTTCAAACTGATAGCGGAAATCGATACGACAACAAGTAAACCTTTAGGTATATTCAAGTAGTTCTGATGGATTTAATTAGTAATTGATTATGCGAGTATTTTGAATACTATTTTTTGAAATGGTATTGGTTTTTTAAAGATATACAGTGATGTACAAACAAGGATTCATCTAAAACGTGCAAGCAAGGATGTGCAAGACTAAAACAAGTATTCACTTTTTGCAAGTTTATAGAAATCGAAACTTACTCATTCTCTCACAGAATTATACTATTATGGTAGTTAGCTTTAGGCGCATCCTCGTGAACATGTGCGTTGCATTACGTTTATTTGTCACTTAACTCGCGGAAATTTTTGTTTAAAACAAAAACGCGTAAAAGTGACACTTTTAAGTGTACTGTAAGAAATTTCAGCATAAGTTCTTCGTTAGTTTTTTGAAGCTGGTGATGAGGACGCTGTTATATTCGTCCTGAGTTGTCATTTATGAGACATAAGTTATCAAACGAGGAGACATGTTCGCAGCAAAAAGAAATAATAAATGCATGCGTAACATTTGAAGCTGCAAGCAACAAACATGAAGGACATGCCGGCGAGCGATTACAGCACCAAAGAAGTACTTTCGATTTCATTGTATTGTATACTCGGCCAAATAGAAGAACTCAGCCAACCGATTATTAAAACAACAAAATACGTTTTCGCAGTAGTTCGAATGTCGTACGTTTGAAACAATAGCATGGTTCTAAGTTTCTGACCAATGTTGTGGTAAACATCTTCTATGAACAAAGTTATGAGGTGATCCTTGTGTCCTTTGTTGATGTGGTTTACCAAATGTTTACTATCGTTTTAAACACAGTGAGTCATTGAGCGTGGTATGGAAAAACTACAAGTGTAAGCTTTGCAATCTCTTGTGCCCTAAATATAACACATGGATTCCCATAATCTTAATTTTCGGTCGTATTCCAGTTTAGCTCTGGACCACCCCATTTTTGTCAGTTGAACGGTATTGCCTGACGAAATTCCAAAAACTCCATCCCCTCTATATGAAATTTGAAATTTCATTATGTTTACCACAACATTGACTTGTGAAATAGACCTTTTTTAGAATTCATAGAGAACTGGGATGAATAAACTGTTGAGTACGTAGACACTTGTTATTATTAAATCAGGCATTGGGAAAACGAAAGAACAGTTGAAAAGGCTTAATTTGAAGAGCCCTGTAACATTGTAAAGATTAAAATTACATCTTTATTAAACATGTTCTTTTTGAGGGATAACCTATAGTTTACTTTGTTTCAACAATATTGAAAAATTGTTTACAATTAAAGCCGAAAGCATGACCGATTTCTGCAATACTGACTTAAAGGGAAATCAGACGTAAGTCAAAATAACGTCTTTATTATCGTTTATAGAGACACGGAAATAATCTTGAATCTTGTTGTTATCGCTCACGGTTGCGTTAAATATGTACATACATTGAAAAATAATTGGTTTGTAGTATTGCGTGACGAAGAGCACGCATGTCTTGCTGATGAATCTGAATCTGATAGTCAATAGATATTATGGGCTGCAGTGATCAATTACTGACCAGATTAGGATTTGAACTAAAAAAATATATAGAGTGAAGGTATATTGGTCAAGATTCAAGATGTAAGTTTGGGTGGCAGCTAACTGAATACTGCCTAACACTACACCATTGGCTACGCCTGCAAAATGAATTGACGTAAAAATTACCAAAGCCTAAATATAATTGTACTAATATAAGCTTTAAGGTTTGCCGAACCTGACTTTAAAAAAAATAAAATGTTAAGCAACAGGTAAAAATGACTGTATCCGGCCAAAAAAAAAGGAGTCAGTCATAACCAAATGGTTAGGCAAATGATCATGCAAAAACATCATCATTTCGTAACATTTGAGGGAAGAAACAGACTAAAAACATATTTTTTAGCGTGATTCAAACTTTATTTTGATGAGCATGTATTACCAAGCGATACACATGTCTATCTTCTGCCTATCTGACTTGCTCTTGGCCTGCTCAAAACGTTAGCATGAGCGATGCCGTAAGCACAAAACCAAAATACACTTAATTTGGTGGTTACTATAAATGTATATGTAGTACAGATATTGAATTATAATTTACGTTTCGAAATATAAAGGGAAAACCATTTATCCTACGGGATATCAAGGTATCTGTGATGTAATTGTGAACAAGCTCACGACAGCTCGAAAATGGATGTGACTCCAAGATCTGCACCCATCTTGATTAGTTTTACTCTAATTGGATGATGCGAGCCTTTATTGTTTATATTTTGTATTTCATTTTACCCACAGGTTGTGCTGAAATCCTAGCGTCATCGTCTCTCTACCGTATGGGGTAGGACACTTTTTAGGTAGTTTTTTGTGGAGGAGGACTTGTTTGTCATTCAAACTATCTATTTTCGAAATGCAACCACAACCGTTTTTACATTATACGAATTTGAGGCTCAAAACTGCATAGTGGTCGGCGGAGACAGAAACATCATTTTTTTTACCGTCTAAGGTGTACATGCAAAATCAACAAAAGTTCCGAAGGGAGTTTACAGTAACACTCGTGCAGGAATTTAGTCGTAGGTCAATTTCTATCACGAAGGGTGGGCAAGAAAAGTGCAAGTGAAGTGACTATATATTAGAACACCATCAGTTCAGAGATCAGTCGTCGGTCTTTGTTCAAGACCTTGTTTGTATGAAATCCGTAGTTCCTGAAGACACAGCATTTTTTGCGAAACTGCTAGAAAACATGGTCTACAATGCTATCAATAAGTAGCCGGCAATAAAACACATCCATTTTACCAAAAAAAACACAAACAAGTTTTGTGGTCTCCCAAAAAAAATGAAGTGGCAAACAGTTTTATGCTAACGACAAATTTGTACAACTAACAGAATTTGTACATGGAACAATCATAAACGCAGCCATAAGAAACCCGTTTATGTGAAAAAGTAATCGAGAATCAGCAAAAAATGGAATGAATGGAGTTTCTTGATCCTGAATTGTTGTCCACGTCATGCACTCAGTTGAATTTTAATATAATACGAAGCCGTTATAAAGGAATCATAATTAGTACATTCCCGTCGCTGCAAAGGATGAGGAACCAAACTGGAGCTGGGTATCGGTCACAGTTGCCCAAATGATAACTAAATAAGATATCACAAGCGGGACAAGATTGACCTTGATGGATTAGCACTTGATCTGTGCAAAAGTGGCTATTGTAGCAGCACATCGATATTTCGTGCTGGATGGGATACCATCCTTAACATGAAGGAGTTTCACACATTGCGCTATCTGATTTCTTGTCAGACAAAAGAAAATAGTCAAAACAGGTAGTAGTCTTCCGGTTCCAAAAATCAATATAAACTTTGTTACATTAACATATACATAAGTCATCTAGTATTGTGTGCTAATGTAATTTGGGAATCGTTCAACTATAAACTTAAGGCATTATCGCCTAACTAAAACTTATGCAAATCTTTTTTTTCCTTGAGTGGAATGTTTTACGCATTGTAACTTAAATCAAATATTTTCGAGCATTCTGGACCAAACGATACTTGCTTATGATGGAAAATTAAGTGTATGCGTTATAATGGCATTTTAGAACTTTTACGGAATTAATACTGAAACAAAACAACAAGGCGTTATTATGAAAAAATAGTCACGAGCGTGGATACAGTGTATTTTAGTGCATTGATGGATTCAAATAGTCTTTGTCACTCAAACAAGTTTCATTCTGTTGGTAGCAAGTGTTGTTCAACATTGGAAACGTACAAGTGTGGCAACACAAAACGCTTTAGCTCGTGAATTATTAAGTTCGCAAGAGATTTGAGAGGCGAGCGACGAGGAACAATTCATTGGTAACGGGCATCATCCTGAACTTATCGACACATGTGCGGTTTACATACGCTTTCAAAGAGATGAGTGAAGCAGCTCTGCATCCTGATTTTTTAAGACAGAGTAGCGGACTAAAGGTATTTCTTCACTGCAATTTCAAAGGCAGATGGACAATATAAAGAATTTTATCAGAAATTAATACCAAATACTGGAAACTATCAATCGACAAATGCTCATCTGCAAATAGTGACTTTTTTATCTCTAGTTGAAGTCATTAAAAATGCTTCTCCAGGAAATCGAAACGTTTTTGTGCTTCGAAAAAACAGTTTAAGTGCAAGTTATAGACCTTTCCTCATTTGTAAACTGTTGGATTGTTTGTAAGTCAGAATGGATATAATAACAAATGGTGGACTGTTCAGTTATCCAACTGTAAGTTGGTTTATGCCTATCGTCTATGGTTCGCTGGGGGCCATTCCAGCGTTATTGACACTTTTTCTAGATCTCGATAGAACAAGTGACTCGCTTAGATCAACAAATGAAGATCCTAATAACATTTACGACTTCATAGTGGGTAAGTCTGTTTTGACAATTTTAATAACTTTTTGAACACACTATGAAAATATTCAATTTGTGTGAACTAGCGTTCGTGCTTAAGTGTAAGTGTAAAAATTGTAGGTGCAGTTTATTTGCATCTATGTCAAATAACCGTCTGACGATTGGGCATGATTTTCCATTATGAATCCTCTTATGAATCCGAGCCTATCTTTTAGTACCATTAAAAGTTTATAAAAACTTACTTTCGATAGTTGAAAAGGCTTTTTTTCGCTCTCAAACCAAATTGTTTCGGTACATTAGCATCACTGTTTGTGACATTTTTAACGAAGTATTGCATCCACACGAGGGCTCTTTGTCAACATTAAATGAGCAGTGAACAACCATTATATCAGGATATAAAACCATAATTACACCTGTGTGCATTTTTCATATCAAGCTCGGCGATTGTCAGGTAGACACTTAATAGCAGCTTTCAGTAGGCCAGGTACTTAATCTCGTCTTTGATATATTGCATGCCAATCTAATGTTAGTAACTGATTTTAATCCCCATATTAAATTACTACGTAGACACAACCATCAAACCGACTTATAGTTATCGCCTGTCTTCTGATTGCTTTATTTCTTTCATTTTTCTGCCTCGTCATGTTTCACTATTAGATTTCTGTTGTAGTCATAAGAAAACAGCTACAATATATATATAGGTTCTGTTTCAGAGAAAACTTTTTTTAAACTGAAAGGAAACTGGGCAAGGAATCGGAAGGAAGAGAGGAAATAGAAAAACGAATAAGCCTCATGATTATTAAAGTATAGCTTTAACTTGTTTCATGATGACTATCTATTAGGTAGCTAAATATTAAGAATCTGAAAAATGTGTAACGTATTGGTACAAATGAACGGAAACTAACGCACATGCTACATGGTTTTCACACAGTAGGAAAGGCTATGATAATAAACACAATAGTTTTTTTTTGTATTTTTGAAGTAACTATACAATTTGTAACCTAATTTTGCGTGGGGAACTCAAAAACGTTTAAAAATGCAACAATCTGATATGATAATTAAAATCTAATACAATTTAATACGGTTGCATAATAGAAAACGTTTGTAGGTACCAGTAATACCAGTTTTTAATGGGAAAATGTCATCATAATTAGTACGTTTGTAAAAGTTTACACCAATTTTTCAACGCATTTTTGTCTTTTACAGGAATGGCTGTAGGTAGTGAAGTGATGATGAGACTGAGCAGTACTTAATTAGTTTCAAAAGATGACCAATGAATGTGAAAAATGTGACACAACATATAACTTACACTTAGCAAATAGTTGTTGCCTGATATGAGTTTTGAAAGTTTCATTTTAGCAATGAACCACTTCAATTTGCATATAGTTTGAAATTATGTACAACTATTCAGTAATATGTAAAAAAACATATTTGAGTGTAAAATACCAAAAATCACAAGAGTATTTCCTTGTCAAAATCTCGGTCAAATTTTGAATCGGCAGGTGCGTTCGAAAAAAGTTTTTATCCACACACTTTTGTCGAAGGAGTTTAGCTCCTGTTGTCGTCACAAGACAAAAGCTAACAATCTGATGAGGATGTATTGACACGGTACAATGCGTAAACGAATAGAGGACGTTTGAATGCAAAATGCCAATAAAAGACAACAGAATACCTATGAGTAAACAAAATAGCGCTGACTCATGTAATCTTCGAAACCGTCGTTCATTTAGCTAGCGAACAAAATCTCTGCGTGGTATAGAAGTAGTGATGATAGTAACGAATCTATGAATGATGAATGGTCGGTCATTTTAGCTTCTGCATATGATAGACATGATGCAGGTCGGGTGCAACATTGAATAATTGATTTTTTCCCATAGAAAGTGAATACTAGGATTTGTTGTGCAAATGGGAAGCACTAGAAATTCCCCGATTATAATCTCTGTGCAATTTAGTAGTGCAACCAGCCATGCGCAAACTTTACATCATCATTATTCGTAAGTCATAGCTATAGACGACAGAGACCATGATCACCCAATTTTTCATATTGAGGATAACACCTCCAGATGCTTTGATACTGCATTTGCACTAGAAATCTTGAATAAAATTGTATTGAATGGTCACTTGCACGATTGCAAAAATGGAAGAAGTATGTAGGTAGGTACATGAGCAAAAGGCATATGTAAAAAGATGTATGCATTGTCGTTATTAATAAATAAGGTTGAGAAAATAAAGAGAATACATAGAACAAATGATTTTGGAGGCCAGCTTTTACTTTGTGAAAACAGTTGAATAGGCCGGCACCCCGGACAAGTATCTAACAAGAAAGCTATCAAGCAAAACAATTAATCAACTCGACTCATCTCTTGTGCATCTTCTATAAAACCGTTAACACATAAGCTTAACTCCATGTAACGGTATGAGTTTGAAATGTAAATCCAAACAATGCAAGGATTCCCGAGTGTTCCCAACAACCCGTCATATTACATTTCAGAGAATTAAGACAGCTTCTGTTACATTTGAATGCGCGATGACATGCATTCGGTGTATAATACTTCTGAAGTTAGCTGCAAGGAACGAAAATATATGACAAATGACAACCTTTTGTCACATAGTTCTTGACATTTGACGAATGATATCACACATCAAGGCCATGTGAAGTGACTGATATTAACTTTGAGGCGTCGTTTGATTTCACGCCCTATAATTTTACAAAGCATAGGCTAAAACTGTGTTGATGTGCACAGAAAAATCAACTGTAATCATACTCCTCGTGACGTTAGTGAGTATCATTATCGTTTTATGGTTTAATGTGACATTTTTTCCTTTAATGTTCTCAGTGGGTGGTGGGTCGGCAGGTTCAGTGGTAGCCAACCGGCTAAGTGAACATTTCAACGTTCTTCTACTGGAACGAGGAGGAAATCCTAATCCGCTAAGTTTTGTTCCTGCTCTGGCCCCAATTTTGCTGAATCATCCTGAAAATGACTACATGTACCGGACTGTACCGCAAAGATCTTCATGTCTCTCACTTAACAACAGGGTAAGTTACTTTCCCTTAAAATGGAGATGATTTATGTCAGTGTCATGCCGAATCCTATTCTACGCTTTTGACCGAAAATAGAAAAAAAAAGATTCTCGATAAGGAAAACAACATAAAAACGTGACAGGTAGCGTTGTTTATAGGTAATTTAGGACCACAACGGATATGATTTTATCTTTCGCTTTCTGATTTCACATTCAAAATTTTTGTCGGCACATTAATTTCTTACAAATAATTAATAAGTTACATCATGCAATGCCTGCTTTAAAAAAATACTGCATCCGTGAGCGTTGATTTTTCATGAATGTGTTCATTGATCGTGAGAGTTGGCAGGTTTTGACAATCGGAATAAGGAGACAGGACTTTATGAAACGTGTTTAAACTTCTTTTATAGATAAATAAACGATAACAATCTTTATACAGTCGTGTGATTCAAGATGCAGTTCAGTGAAAAACCTGTCATAAGGACCAACGTGAAGTGAAAATATGTATGAACGATTTAATAGAATGTTTTGCAATTTTGATAAGAATTAATAGGCCACTTAGACCAAGCTTGTGTAAATTTATGGGGTATATCAATCAGTGTAACAAATTGAACCTGACTTAAAGCCACCACCACAAGAGCTGAACCAAATATAACACGGTTCTTGGCGAATTACCTATCAATTATATGATCGTTTTCAAACCATTTCGATGCGATTAGATAATTGGGCGTAGTAGTGGGTGACATAAAAAAGAGTATACTGCAAATTGATTTCAAGGTTTAAATAGTCATAGGAAAAATTTTTAACGTTGAAGGATAAAATTTTTTAACAGTATTTAAATGACCAAACTATGCATTTAATCTTTCAGCAAAGTAGTTGGTCCCGTGGAAGAGGACTTGGTGGATCCAGCACGCTGAATTTGATGGTTTACCTTAGAGGACATCCTAAAGGTATGCTCCAACTGCTAAAATCAGTTTAATTAAGACGAATAAGCATTGCCCAAATACAAACATTCAACATTCATTATTTTTCAACTTCTATGTGAAGATTACGACAACTGGGCGAACGTAACTGGAGATGAGCGATGGAGCTATAAAAATGTGCTACCATTTTTTCTCAGATCGGAAGATTACTGTGTTAGTTGTGAAACAAATCCTAATGATGTCTGGGAACGTAAGTTTCATGTGTAACATATAATTTTGTGAGCGGTACAATGTCGCTAGAGTTGCGGATGGAATGCTTGCAAATAGGTGTATGTTGTAGGATTTTGTTTCATGTGTTTCATTTGTTTCTCATTTTAGCGTATTTCCATCACAAGAATGGATTCTTGACAATTGGCAAGCCCCCTTACCAACCTCTCGTGGAAGAGTTTCTTCAAGGGTGCGAGTGGAATGGAATTCCAAGAGTTGACCTTAACGCACCGTATTCTCAAGGTTAGCTCAAATTGACAAAATATAGATAAGAAGTTCAGCTATTAGTTGAATTACAAGAACAACTGTTTTTTAAACGTACATAGTAAACAAGCATGGATTAGTACTTGTTTAGACCTCTACACCAGAGTGCAATTTAAGGCAACGTGCGTGATGTACGTTATGCAATTTAGCAAGTATTTTGCACGGTCATATCTTACAAGTTCTTTGCCAATAGCTGGACGATAATTCTCAAGCCTACGTTTATGTTTTATAAGCAACAATAATTTTATTCACGAAAACTATACTTATCATTATTACTCTTATGCAAAAAGATGATTATTAACGCGTTATCGCTGTTGGTTGTGTGAAATAGGTGCTGCTGCTGTCACGTACACTCAACGCAATGGTCGACGTCTTAGCACTTATAGTGCATTTTTGGAGCCTATTTTGCACAGGAAAACTCTTACTATTTTACGTTATGCCAGAGTATATAAGGTACATGATGAATCTATTTTAAAGATATCCATAAAGACAATCCATATGTTGACAGTTCGTATGGCGTAATCGTTGCGTTTTCAAGTGTATAAAATTGGTGTCATTCGAATTTGCGCAGAAGTTACCGCTTCTGCTAAAAAAAATGAAGTTTTTGCAGAAAAAATAATACGAGATGCAATAAAAGTGTAGATTAACATTAATTCTGCAACTAAAGAATTTGATCATGACATGTACGAAAAGTCTTACCTTACAGGATTTTACCTGTATGCAAGAGCAAATTGTTTTTGAGCGTTTTCTAATATTGAATGTTATCTGTCATTGTCACTTGGATGGTTTACAAAATACAAAACATGTTTTTTTTTTTTGTTTTTGCATATGTACATAATTCAAATCTTCCGTCGCAATTATTTTTATTACATGTTTCAATTATGTAAGCAATGTTAACGTGTGGTTGCGTTCATTTTTAGGTACTATTCAGAGGAGAAAAAAACGAAGCTTATGGTGTCGAGTACATTAGACATGGCCGGCGGAAGGTTGCATTCGCAACTAAAGAAATTATCTTAAGTGCCGGTTCGTTGGACTCTGCTAAATTGTTGATGCTTTCGGGAATTGGGCCACGTGATCATTTGGAATCCTTGGGCGTAAGTAGAATAGTATCGTAATAAGATGACACCATGATGATCGACCATGATCGCGATCTTTCAAGTTTCGCTGTTATGTAATTTATCTAGATTAAATCTCTTGTGGATCTCCCTGTTGGCAAAAACATTCAAGATCACATTGGAACGTTCCCTGGTCCATTTATTGTTCGCGCACCGAAGTCGTTTAACTTGGATAGAGATGCAAACCTTATTAATACAGCACGCTTTGTGAACAACGGCTCAGGAACGCTCACCACAACTGGGATCCATGCAAATGCATTTTTCACATCACCTCGAGCTCTTGAGGAAGGAAACGACGATTGGCCAGACACGCAATGGATGTTCCTTGGACTTGGCAACTGGCGCGTGATTGATGAAACATTTTCCCAGGCTTTCAACGTTCGCTATGATGTATTGAAGAAGTTTTTCGAGCCTGTGAAGGGCACGGATGCTTTCCAAATTACCGTCATGTTAAGTAGGCCCCGAGCCAGGGGTGAAATGTTACTCAAATCAGCCGACTACAGAGACATGCCTATTTTTGATGCAAGATACTTTGAAGATCCAGACGGAAGCGATATTAAGGTCATGGTAGAAGGTAATAGGAAAATATAAAGAGGAAAGACGTAAATCAAAATTGAAGAAAGACCTATTAAAATTGAATGTTTTTTCTGAAGGTTGTAAACGTGCTGTGCACATGTCAGAAAATTCTCCAGCTTTCCGTCGACTCGGAGCACGTCTCTCACCTGTGCCATTCCCACCGTGCAAACATTTAGAATTCAGAAGTGATGATTATTGGGAGTGTTTTGTGAGGCACTATTCAGTGAGCATTTACCATTACTCAGGGACAACGGCGATGGGCCCTAAAGGTCATCCGAACGCTGTTGTTGATCCAGAACTCAGGGTACAGGGGACGAAGAGATTACGTGTGATTGACGCTGGAATAATGCCGTTTGTTGTCACCGTCAATACCAACGGACCAACTATTATGATAGGGGAGAGGGGAGCACAATTCGTGCTGGACACTTGGAAAACGTTCATTCGAGGAACGTACAAGCCATATCCCTAGACATGCAATAAAGTACACCAATGACCAACAAAGATGAAGCTAATCATTAGGAAAATAGGGAACAGTGATTTTTACGATTGTCTAGTTTGTAATAATTTAAACCATATAGTATGTAATCTATTCCGAAAGGGAATATGGACAGTATGAAACGGTTTGTTTTGTTTTGTACAGTTTTTAATGTATAAAAACATATTATGCACATTGTGGAAAGTTTAGAAAAAATTACATGCAATGTGTAGACTGATGTACAGAGGAAGTATTACTAGTGTGGTTAATGATTATTCAGTGTGTTAAAAATGTACATGTTATCTTATTTGTGTAAACAGAGTTAATAAAGATTAGAGAATATGGAAATTCCACATCCCTTTGCATAAGTTTTCATGGGCCGGCAGAACTTCGTTTCTTCTGGTCAACAACTTCTTTCTGTCAATAAAAAGATTGATTTAACTGATTGGTTGATATCATTTAACGTGGAAATAACTTCACAATTAGTGAAATTCATGTGTAGAATATTATTTCTATTTAGGGTCATTTACGTTCACTTAGCGGGTCGAAAGATATCCGGGATGCTTGTACAGCTTCTTGATGTTGCATTATGGTGGACGGAATACGTTTTGAGGAGACTATACTCTGAGACGTAGTTTTGGAGCTGATGATCTTACTTATTTCAGTGTTTTTTCTATATTATTACGGTTGTCCACAGAGGTAGAGGTATCCAAAAGGGATAACTACTTGCACTACACAAGAAGAAATTTCACTTCCGATGTGTCACTGTTAAGCAAAAAAAAAACGACATGTTCATTGTATAACCATTGACCTATGGAGATACGTGCTTACTGATAGTGATAAGGAATTTTTTCTGTCTTTGTTTCCGTAAAGTTTTGGTTCTTGTAAAATTACTCGTTTGATGCACATGTATCATCACGTAACCTATGCTTGCGCCTACATAATATGTGAATCTTATTTGATGTAACTATCCCATCCTGTTTTCCGAAGGTATTTTTACTTTATCTAGTACAAATAGAACTTGTTGAAACTTAAATTACATCACTCCATAAAAACATAATATTGACACAGAAATATTTACCATTTTATGCAATGTTCGAAACAAAATTGAGAAACATTTTCAGTGTCATATCCACCTATCCTAACATACATGAGAAGTTTGAGACAAAATGAAGTTGAAGGTTTTCATCTTCGTGTTCTTGTGGGCATTCCCGTCTTGTGCAAAATGTGCGAACATCCTTTTCTATATTGCCCTTGGAAGTCCAAGTCACCGAATCGGGATGGAACCTCTCGCGCAAGCTCTTGCTTCGAATGGGCACAATGTCACATTTTTAGTTCAGGATCCAACATCGAGCAATGCATCTACTGTAAAATACTTCGAATCTTCAAAGGTTACAAATTTTTACAAATCATACTGGAAGTCGGGGAACTCATTAAACCAGTATGAGCGACGGGCCAAGGGTCAGTTGTGGCATGCATGGCTAATAATTCCGTGGTTTGGAACAAAAATGTGTGAATTACTGTACGACGATGTATCATTCCGAATCGAAATACTATTTGAAAAAAAGATTGACCTAGTTATCGTGGATAGTCTTTTTAACGATTGTGCATACGGAATTGCAAATTTTCATGGTTCCAAGTTGATTTTGTATGTACTGTCTCCAATGCCGCCATGGTTGATCGACGCGATCGGGATTCCCGACGAAAGCTCCTCAGTACCCGATATGCGATTCAGTTATCCTGTAGAAATGAATTTCTTCCAAAGATTTACAACCGCTGTAATGCCAGTACTATGGCGGATATACAGAGAAAATTTCTATTTTCCAAAATTAGAAGAAATTACACGAAAAGGATTGAATTCGAATAACGAAGGAAAAACTTTTAAAGAAATAGAAGCTAACGCAGATTTGGTATTCCTTAATACTCATCCAGCACAAGAATATCCCAGGTCACTTCCCCCAAATGTAATTTCCATTGGAGGATTGGTTATGAATGAGAATCTCCAACCGCTTCCTCCAAAGCTCCACGAGTTTATTCAAAGTGGTCCAGGATTTGTGTACGTGAACTTTGGCTCATCAATGGACTTTTCAATTTTTCCAGCAGAGCTTCAAAAGGCCTTCCTAAACGTAGTTAAAGATTTTCCAAGCATGAAGTTTGTCTGGAAAATGAAAAATAAGCCCGAAAACCTGCCGGATAACATTTATGTCGACAAATGGATGCCACAACAAGAAATCTTAAGTATGTATCGTTTTGAGTATTCCCAAATCTCATAATTTTGGATGATTATAAGACGCTAATATTATTATTGTTGGTCTTCTTTTAGTACATCCCAAAATCAAAGTTTTCGTTACGCATGCGGGTATAGGAGGGATTACGGAAGCAATTTATGGAGCTGTACCATTGATTTGTTTTCCAATTTACGGGGATCAAGATTACAATGCAAGACTTGTTGAGAATAAAAACATCGGAAAAACGTTGGAAATCACAACTCTAACTGAGGTGAAGTTTAGAGAGACATTGAGAGAACTTCTAGAAAGCAATAATAGGTATTAAATACTTAATTACAGTGAAACTTCCCTTGTTGCAACCTCTACAATTGAAAAACCTCGCATATTGCACGAAATAGTGGCAGCACCTACAACTTTCAGTTCAAATTTGCCTCATAAATTGCAATTTCTCTTGTTGCAAAACCTCGCC